>VALG01002077.1:0-11549 GCA_009835305.1 Ipomoea purpurea
CATAATGTTGATCACCAAACACCCATAACTGTTATAAAACAAAATATACATACGCTCTTCTTCAAAAGTAATCCAACACATCTAACACCCTTAAAACTCTCATAATAGCGACATATTACATTATGATGCATTAATACAGTATTAACCTTTGAATCATTCAAGCAAGCTCCTTGTCACGCGCAGGTCAACGCTCTTTACCAGAATGAACTGAATCACAAATTTTCTGATTTCGAGAACATGACACAACAGAGTGAAATAATCACTGGTAGAAAGAATCTTGATTTAGGAAAGCTCTATCCTTAAATCAAGTAGGGACACGATAATCCTGGCGGATGATACACAGTCCAGCACAGTACTGGACAGAAATCAGCGTATCTTCCAAGAAAGAGAGATAAGGACCGTTACACTACCACATTAGAGGTGAATTCAACCATCCTTACTACTATTATTACCATTCCTTATCTCAACTGTAATACATCACAATACATTACAGCAACTTATGCCCCATACTCTATGGAGCGAGTGTTTAAGCTCCACCAACGTACACCCCAGCCAAAATATGGGCGACTGTAACTATGGGACCGCGCCGAAGCAGTAAGGACACAGTGGCGAAGTAAACAGCTCGCGTTATTAGCTAGTAGGGAAATTAAATACGTATTGATTGAGCACTTATCGCCATATCTCTCTATCGTCAAACATCCCGTAATGGTCCCTCAGATTCCAGAGAGCATGTATTTGTTTTCCTACAAAATGTAAAAGCTTGAGAAAGCAAGCGAATATGCGTCATCTTCCAATAGCGAGAAGGATACGAATTACTAGATACACAACCCTGAATTACACAAAGGAAAAACCAACCACTTTTATTATCAGCACTTTAAAACAAATGACATTATGAATTGTGGTACTTTCAAATACAAGAGTTTGGCTCTCCACTGCAGGAACTCATACCATCCCTTGGCACTCTGTATGTTCAGACTATTCTATCAACAATTTCAAAGCAAATCCATCTTAAACCTTATGTCCACACAATTTTGTGGATCCATGATCCATTAATAGTAGTTCGAGGATTGTGAGCCCGATAATAGAGCATAGGATGGATGCGTAGGGAGAGACATAAAATGAGGGTAGAGAGTTAATATTTTATTATTTAATAAGAGAGTTATATATCTAACAATTACATTTGTACATTGGTTATGATTATGTGGATGGACGCCTATGTGATCGTCCCGACAAATGTAGATACACACTATCGAAACTGGGTAAAAACTAAAAAAAAAACTGTGTCTTTTTGATCTTGTGTGGGCTAATCTTTCTCTCTCAATTTAGCATATTTACTAATCTGTAACACTAATTGGATCCAATCGTAACTACTGGATATCAGGTCAACTAGTCTAATGGGTTATCTATAAAAACTGAGGGATGCAAAATTACACAGGTAAGAACGCAGTAAGCGAATCGGTTCTCCCATGTAACGCCATGTTACTTTAACGCAGGTCACCTGGAGATGTCTCATCGGACACCACGCACCGCGATGGTTCTCTGGCAGGAGTCCAAGACCAGATGCCAAGAGAGAGATGATACGTTTGAGGAGGAAGCGATCGTGATAGATTCTTGGACCGAGCATGAACATGAGTGTATTCCGTTCTGCGTCCACTATCTGCTACGCAAGGCAGAGGTCGGGAAATCAGGCCTCCTTGGCGCAAAGCTTTGATCATCAAGGTGATGAGAGAGACTGTGGGAATATGATATCGCTATCGCGCCTTACCTCCATGTGGATAGCCGCACGTTACAAATACAGAACATGGACGTTGATTGCCGATTGACAATGGGAAATTTCATTGTCAGTTTGGGAGAGATCTGTTCGTGATTATAAGACCTCACAAGACAATTTTTGCGAATTGTGGTTTTGTCTTGTACCAATTATCAATTCAGGATTGATCAAGGGCCGAAACCATCTACTAGATAACACAAAAATCCTTTAGATTAGATGCGCTGGTATCGAAACCATGGGTTGGCGCTCAGGCTAGGGATACTGATAATATTAGATCCGATCTCAGGATGTTACCGGAGAGAGTAGGATCCTGAGTATGAGCAATCGACATCCAATGTTTATACCTGTCTGATTAATATATTCTAGTGTTGGAGAGATGATGATTATATTCAGGAATAGAGTTCGACGCAACATGAGGGTAAGCTTAAGGTGGGGAACAATAACGATCGGCTGAGTTGTAAATCAAGTGATACGAGCCAAGGATTCCAGGGGTGAATTGTTACTTATATATCGCGTAAAAATCTGAGATACGAACTCAATTAGATTATCCACCTGATAATCCTTATTGTATACGATATCAAAATTCACATACCAAAGGCCAGAATTTTATCACGCAAGTAATACGAGACAAGCTCTAAACAAATATATTTTTGAGTGCCTAGCTTATGCAGGAGAAGCCCAACGCCACATTGTGAGATGAATAGGTTCTTGTGAGTCTTATGGTCACACTCCCGGAGGCCTGGCCTGTTGAAAAAAATAACTCAAGCCGCTGGGCTATCCTGAAGCATATCTGTATGGACAGTGATAGGAAACACTGAATGAGTACAGAACCACCCCGCCCGCAAGGAGCATTAGTTACCTTCATGTATACATCGAGATGCATACCCAAGGCTGTGACACATCATATATACGGAGTGTGGATGATTGCCCTTGAGAGCGTAGAGCTAAGAAGGAGCGTTGACGGTAAGGACAAAATACATCACGACAATGCGACACGCCAGGAGGGTTCGAGAGGTAGCTGAGAAACGATGTCGAGTCAGTGCAAGTATATAGCCTCAGGCGAACTTGAGAGAATTCGCCAGCGCAAATAAAAGGTGGGCTAAGCAAAATCGAGATATGGTGGGTGCTTACTTTCACTATAGTATAAGAAGCATGTGTAGGAGTATCACAAAAGCAGACCACACAACTGGAGCCAGACAGATGGGAAGTCCTTCAAGGCACGGTTGCTCCAAGGCAGAATTAGTCTAACAGAGGGGATCCAAGGACGACACCATAAATCAGTTAGTGCTTTAGGATACTGGAATGAGCGGGGCGTTCCTTGACAGGGGCGTGGGTGGGGGGGAGAGGGAGGCGCGAGAGGGGGGGAGGGGGGGGGGAGAAAAAGGGGGGGGGGACGGGCGGGGGCGAGAGGGGGCGTCGGCAGAGTGAGGGTGAGGGGGGGAGGGGGGGGGGGCGCGGGGGGCGGGGGGCAGGGGAGAGGGGGAGGGGGGACGGCGAGGAGGGAGGAGGAGGGGAGGAGGGGAGGAGGGGGTGGGGGGGAGGGCGTGAGAGAGGGAGAGAGGTGGGGGGTGGGGGTTGAACGGTGAGCGGTAGCATAGGAGGCAAAGTAGTTCGCAGTTGAGCAGAGCAGAACTGATGAACACAGCCTGTGATGATCGAGCACAGGTAGCCGGAGGAAGGGATGCAAATCACAAGGGCCCGGGGAGGTGGCAAATTGGAACCAGACGGGCAGCAGAAGACAGATGACATACTGTTGTTAGGGGTGAGCAAACGGTGGACTGATCGATTCACTCGGCAAGAGTTTCTTGCGGGCTGAGCTGATTGGGAACCTTCCGTTCTCCCGTTTAGCAATCCTACCGGAAAGAACACCACGCCGGATTCCTCCAGAAGCGGGTGGCATGCATAGGGCGATTGTGGTTGATGGCCCTCGGAATCGACTCAGGACCGCGAGCGGTGGAGGAAGCGGAGGGCCAGTCTTTGGCCTTGTGAGGTTCTTTGCTTGTTTTTTCCGTTTTGTATTCCTGTCTTTTGTTGTTGTGTTTCTGTGGATTTCTGGTTCTCTTTTCTTTTTCTTCCCATCTTTTGTTTTATGGATCTAATGCTCTGGAACTGTCAAGGGGCGAGTGGCAGGAAGGTTCATCATCTTTACGCCCCTTCAAACTTTTATTGGAGGTCTATAAGCTAGCATGTCTTGGATTATTCGAGCAAAAGTTTTGGGAACATAGGCAAATAAAATATAATGCTCTATGTTCAGCAGTATCTCAGATTGAGGTATACGAGTGAAGCTGATGAGACTTTGGGATACTGATTTCATATGGAAGACTCGGTCCATATCTCAGTTACATAGTTTAACATCACCCAAATTATATCTTTTGCAGTCACCACAAAGCGGAACTAAGTACTAGGTGTTACGCTCCGGTGTAATGAGAAGCCCAGCTCACAATTCTTTAGACTCGACTTAAATGGGCAAGATTTATGCAAATCCAAAAGGGCCTCAGACTGGCATCGTGGACATAGGGGTTTTCATTCGAAGAATACATATCAGAGGATGAGAAGACAGGCAATTAACAGACTTACATAATCACCATATACACAAAAAGGACGCGGATTTCGTACACTGATACACCAGGAAAATAAAAAGCAGATATACCATATGAGAAGAGAGAAAAAAAAAAGAAGGCCACACAAGGATTAAAAAAAAAACAGAGACAAATAATACAAAAAGACCTATTAGACAAAGAATATAAAGAAAAAGACACAGATAATATATACACAGGAAGACGGCGGTAGAAACACTAATGCCGAAGGTTGACCATCGGATTGCAACTCATATTTAAAAAGTACTTAGGGACCAACTAAGGAAAATCCATCTAATCTTATTCTCGTTTTCAATTTCAGGCTGCTTGGATCACTAATCAGGGACTATCTTCGCTTGTGCAGCAATCTTGGAAGCAGGACGTTAGCTTGCCTGTAAATGTTCGAAGATGGCTCACGATCTTAACGCTTGGAATAGGGAGGTTTTGAAACATTTTTAAAGAAAGAGAGAATTGCTGGCTCGAATTTGAAGGTATTCATAGGGCACGAAATTTAAATCCCCGTAATGGGCTGGAAATTTGGAAAAGAAATTAAGAAATGAGCTGGAAAACACCCTACACCAGGAGGAACTAATATGGTTCAACGATCCAGAGAAGAATGGATAACTTTAGGGGACAGAAACACAGCCTACTATCATGCGGCTGCTACAATTCGCAAGTCACGCACCAGGGTGGCCGGGCTTAGGGACGAGAGTGGAAATTGGCTCCCGGAGGGGCCAGGTCTACAGGATCACGTCAGGGATTTCTTTTATCAATCTTTTCACTAAGTCCACGACTAGTCAGGATGAACCAAGTAATGAACTACGCTTCCCTAGCCTCAGGCGAGCAGTCTGGACGGTATTCAACAGACTTGTCAATAAGGAGGAGGTGTACCAAGCGGTCTTTGATATGAAACCTTTTAAAGCACCGGGCCCGGATTGGTTTGCCAGCAGGTTTTTATCAGCATACGTGGGACATAACCGGTGACAGCGTTTTTAACATGGTCAGGGGAGGCCATACACTCTGGCAAGCCTCCCCGAAGGCGTAAACGACACTCTAGCGGCGCTTATTCCGAAAGTCCGGGGTCCTGATTCGATCAAGCAGTTTCGACCTATCAGTCTTTGTAATGTAAGCTATAAAATTTTGACTAAGACTATTACTATTCGTTTAAAAAATGTTTTGCCCACAGGTGATTGGCCCGCAACAAAGCTCGTTTTTCCCAGGAAGGCAAAATCTCAGACAACATTATTGTGTACCAGGAAATTATGCACTCAATGCGGGAATTCCGAGGCAAAAAGGGGTTCATGGCTCTAAAACTAGACTTGGAGAAAGCCTATGACAGATTATCTTGGGATTTCATCCGGAGTACTCTGGTACATGCAGGTTTCAATTCCAATTCGGTTAATATTATTATGACTTGTGTTACTACCTCTAAGCTTGCAGTTCTTTGGAATGGAGAACGCCTTGACCAGTTCACACCTGAGAGGGGTATTAGGCAGGGGGACGCTATGTCCCCGGCTCTTTTCGTTTTGTGCATGGAACAACTAAGTCATCTAATCCTAGCGGAAGTGGACAGGCGAAACTGGAAAGGTATTCAGCTGGCACCAGACGGACCAATCCTATCGCACCTCTGTTTTGCTGACGACATGGTTCTGTTTACTGAGGCTTCAGAAGAACAAGTCGAGGTTGTTCAAAACGGCCTTCAGACCTTTTGTAGAATGTCAGGATAGAAAATCAGCCTTAGTAAATCACAAGTTCTTTTCTCCAAAAACACTCCGACTGATCTAGCAGCCAGGATTGCTAGCAAGCTTGGCATTGTGGAGACGAAGGATTTGGGGTGCTATCTAGGTGTACCTTCCCTTCATGGGCGGATAACCTGCAACACGTATGTAGGCTCTTGGAACGGATATCCAGCAGGTTGGAAGGGTGGAAAGCAAAAACGCTGACCCTAGCCGGGAGAATCACTTTGGCGAAGTCCGTTTTAAATGCAATCCCGGTCTATACCATGCAGACGGTAGCACTCCCGAAAGGTGTCTGCGAGGAAATTGAGAAAAGAACCAGACGTTTCATCTGGGGTAGTAATGAACAAACAGGTGGTAGCAGAATGAGCTTGGTTAGCTGGGATTTGGTTACCACGGGAAAGCTAATGGAGGACTTGGCCTAAGGAAACTGCATGCCATGAACGTAGCTTGCATGGTCAAGCTTTGCTGGCGATATCGAACGGAGCCTTCTGCTTTGTGGACTAGAACCTTGGCGGCCAAATACAAGCATAGGGTCGGCGCTACTATGGAATCTTGAGTCGAAGGTGTATCTCAACATATGGCGTGGCATGTGCGGTGCTAATAGTATCCTAGAAAATGGTGTCGCGAGAATTGTTAGGGATGGAAGATCGAATAATTCTGGATGGATAAGTGGCTGACCAACTATCCTTTATACGAGAAAATGCTCCACCCTCTGAGCCTTCCGGAGTTGTATGCAAATGTTGAAAGCTACTGGGATCACACCACCGGTTGGAAATGGGAGAAGATCGACCAGCTCCTGCCGCGGGATGACCGAAATCATCTCGCTGGTTTTGAACTGGCAGAACCCGGCATCCGAATGAATGGGGTTGGGGACCGGATCCTCAGGGTCGGTTTTCGGTAAGTTCAGCATATGCGATGATTGATCCTTCTCATGCGGAGGGCACTGACCGAATGTGGAAAGCCATTTGGACCTTGCGGGTGCCGGCTTAAAATTACTGTTTTTGTCTGGCTCGTTCAACATGGAAAGATCCTAACGAATGTTGAACGGGCAAGACGTCCACCTCATGACTAATGATTTTTGTTCTCGTTGTGCAGGAAAGAAGGAGACTTTGAGCCACCTGTTCAGAGAATGTGCCGCTGCTCGACTAGTCTGGGAGAACGCCTTGCACTGGACGACATGGGAGAACCTTCGAACTTTGCATTGGAAGAGTGGCTCGCAGTTAACATCCGAGGAAACATAAAGGACGGATTTCCGGATGATTGGCCTGAAAAGTTTGGGATCAGGCTATGGTGGATATACTGGCGAAACGAAGCGGTCTTCTGCGAGATCAATACTGGGGTCGACCAAAAAGTGCATGCTGCATCAGTATGATCATGAGATTCTTGGGGCGTTTGAAAAGAAGAAGATGACGCAGAAATGTCAAAGTAACTATGTTGATGCTAGCGTATCCTGGAAGAAGCCGGCGGCAGGATGGTATAAATTAAATGTGGATGGCAGCTGCAAACGTTCGGGATCAGCGATTTGTGGCGGGGCTTTACGTGATGGTCATGGAGATTGGTGCCGGGGTTCTCCTTCAAGATCAGAAGTTGTTCGGTTGAAGCCGCGGAGGCTTGGGGCGCGTGGTGCAAGGACTTCGGATGGCCAAAGCATATGGTGCCATGAGGATCATAGTTGAGTGTGACTCGAAATCCTTGGTGGATAGCCTACGCGCAGAGGAGGGTTGGCGAAGCCAAAATCACAATATTGGGAGGTTGTGTGTGCGGGAGGCTTCAAACTTTTTTAGAAAGTTCAGTACTTGCATGTCTTCAGAGAGCAAAACCGTGTAACTGATTAACTTGCAGCGATGGGAGAGCTGGGCGACGATGGGCTGCAGTTCTATGAGACTCCTCCTCATCAGATCATGGAGCTAGTACATCTGGACAAATTAGGGCGTCCTCAACACGTAGGATTCACAGGGCTACTTACGCCCATGGGATAGTTTGATCTATCTTTTCGGTATCCCCCGCCTTCTCGGATATAAATTATATATAAATTTATATATATATATATATATATATTGTGTGTGTGTTGTGTGTGTTGGTGTGTGGTGTGTGTGGTGTGTGTGTGTGTGTATGTATGTATATATGATGTATGTATGGGTATACATACATACATACATACATACATACATACATACATATATATTTATTTATTTATTTATTTATTATTTCCTATATCAACATTTTGTATGTAGCACTTACCGTTAGTTACAATACTCATTGGTGTATTTATTGAGTAGAATCAACTCCTAAGCATTGTCGTCTTCTGTATTTGGTAGTCTGACCTTCGAGTGAATGTTCACTTGGACCATTTGTGATTGCATAATCCACCAAATTTTCTGCATTTAATATGAACATAACATGTTTATTTAAAAATAAAATTGTGATGCAAGATTAGTGTTTGATTAGTCCACCAAATTAGTTCTATACTTCATAATTTGTTATTATCAAGTATATAATAAAACCAATTCTATTTATATATAGTAAAATATTTTTTACACAAAAAATCTATGTTGGTATATACATATCAATCATTATTATATGGACCATGGTCCACGCCTATGTGTGTACCAATTCCTCAAAAGTACATTTTTTATATAATAAGGGCACATTATTTATGTACGTGAGGTACATTTTTTGAGAATACATTTTTTAACATAGTAAGACTACATTATGTTATATAATGTACCTTATTACAAAAATAATGTACCTTCAGTAAAAAAAAAATATACTTTTAATATACTATAACTGTACATGATATTCATGGTCCACCCAATTGTGTAGACCATGTTTGTGACACCCCGTAATCCAAATTCTATTAAGGGATTAATTGAGTAATTAATCCTAATCCAATTGATAATTTAATTCTTTAAATTCCTGAAAATTCAATAGTCGGGGACTAGTAATTGACTAGTCAACCATAAGTCAAGTGTTGTACCTAAAGCTTTGTGAGTAGTTCCCTTGTTCCCTTACACCTCTTCATTTTAGTAAGGGTAATAAAGACATTTTACCTCAGGTTAGTATTGCAAGCTAACCTAGAAGACACCCTTCATTCTTTCCCTTACACTTTCTAAACTTGAGCTCCTCCTTCTCCCTAAAAGTTAGATAGCTTTTCTTTCAAGCCAAGTTGAAGCTTGACAAAATCTTCAAAGTTTGCCTCCAAGATTCCACCTTTCCTACCTTTGAGCATCTTGGAGGGTAAGATCTATGTTTCTTTTGTGTTTTTAGTGTTTTCTAAGGTGCTTTTCTTAAAGGTAGAATCTTTATGATCTTTTGGTGTATTCTTGAAGTGGGTGTGGAAGGTGAACCTTGTTAGGAGCTTTGAGAAGTGTTAAGTGAAGGTTTTTGTCTACAAGAGGTAACCCATGCTCTACAAAATCTATTTTCTTACCTATATGATGATTTTATTGGATTCACATGTGATTTTGCTATGAAATGTGAGTGTTGATGCATTGTCTGTGAAAATGCATATCTAGAGCTTTTTATTAGGGTTCATGTGTGACATTGCTTGGCTAATCTTTTGATTCAAGTCATTTTGTTTGTATTTGGTGAGATTTGGCATGTTTTGGACTTGAATTCGAGCTTGGGTTGAAAATCCCCGAAGGGATTAATTGTTGTACAGGTGTGTACCTGCGGGCGGAACGGCGGGTAGGCGTCCACCCGCCGCCCCACCCGCGGGGTACAGGGTGTGGGAAATGGTGTTCTCGCAGGCGAAACCACGGGTGGGGGTCCACCTGTGGCCCACTCGCGGGTACATATATGGAGGTTGTGCGGGATTTCTTCCTGTGATTCTTTTGACTCGGTATTTGGTCTTTTGACCTCCCGATGTTCTTTTGTTGGGCTTTTTGAGTGTCTTCTTGATGTTTCGTATGTCTAGAACGACATGGTAGGATTCCATGTAGGTTTGGTGTCTTGAATCGTGCTAAGTGTTCAACCTTGTGATTCGTTGAACCATGATGAGTCTTGTGTGTTCTTCGAACTATGTTTTGTTTACCTGTTTGATAAGCATGCTAGTTCGGTGTTTAAATGCTAGCGTGTGTGGTTTGTTCTTCCAATTATGGATGATGACTTGTGTTAATCATCGTTGTTGTCGGATTGTAATCCTTTCCTTGATTGAGTATGGTTTCATATCTTCGTTGTGATCCGTTGATTGATTCCTATGATGGTATGGTGTGTGTGGCTGTACATGGATTGCACGATTAATGGTATGGGACATTAGTCCATCAAGGTACGGCTGTAACACCCCAGGTTTTAAAACATTTAAAAACTCATAAAAATAAAGTAACATCTCATTAAATCCAAAAGTGTAACATAGAGTATGGGGTGCTATGCCACACCTGGGCTAGAGAACCCAAGTGCACAGGCTAGTCTAACTACTGTTCTCTCTGAAAAGTAATGCATAACATGGCACGCAGGCCAAGAGGAGTCTATACTACTACTATGCCCAGCTCTAGCGCGCTCCGGTGCTCTAGTCGTCTGTGCCTTGAAAGCCAAATATATCTGTTCAGCGAGAGATGCTGGTAACCCACTCCAACGCGTTGAAATACAATACATATAGCAATATATATAGATATATAAAGAAACCATTTGAGCATGAAGAATATATCCTACGAACTCTAGCTTTAAAACCGGGGACGACTCGACAGTTAAAGCCAGACGCAAGCATTGTTATAACAGTCATAAGCAGTTCACAATAGATAAGGCAATTAAGGCAAGCATAACCGATGATCATAACTCAACATAAACAGTCTTAACATAATTCTCCAGGTCACATCTATCAAGATAGTCATAACCACAACTCCACCTCTCAACACGTAGCACACTTTGTTGGCGCCACAGGACCAATCGCATGCCCATACATGAGGGTCAGCGCATATAGCTCTGACACGGCCCCAGCACCCTGCCCCGTATCCACACGGAGGAATCATTGCTTTGGCTCCCAATGAACCAAAGCCCATAAGAACGTGCACTCTGACTGTAGCCAGGAACCCATCTGACTACAGCCGGCCTCCGAACCCTTTGTTCAGGAGGTGCCATCTGATTGCAGTCAGGAATTCCCATCTGACTACAACCAGCTTCTGGGCGCTGCCCAGGATAACGTCATCTGACTGCAGCCAGGAAACCCATCTGACTACAGCCAGCTTCCGAACCCTTTGTTCGGATAACCAATCCGATCCTTTACCGAATTGGCAAACACACACACACATAACACATAGCAAGCACATGCAACCCACATTACACGTTGGGGGGGAATACGACGTATAAAATAAACCTATGCGTGATCCATCACCAACTAGGGAATACCTTACGGGGTTCATACTTCTTCCACCTAGGTCGACGGGATACCAATTCACTAGCATGCATATACTTGACTCATAAACCTACGAACGGTACCCGAAATATCAAACTAGACATAGGCACGAC
>VALG01002083.1:0-11647 GCA_009835305.1 Ipomoea purpurea
TCTGATGTATTCAACGAGCATTAAATTAGGCCTAATTCTGTGTCACCTTGAAAAAGTCAGTAACTGACCCTATATACAGGCCCGGCGGTAATCGCGCGCTCTGCCAAACTTTTCATCGGCTGATGGCGGGCGGCTCACTCGACCCGGATGATATGTGCAGAATTGTTGGTCTTCAAAACGATGGATGTTCCTAGTAAGCGCGCAAGTCATCAGCTCGCGTTGACTACGTCCCTGCCCTTTGTACACACCGGCCCCGTCCGTCCTACGATTGAATTGATCCGGTGAAGATGTTTCGGATCGCGGCGACGTGGCGGTTCGCTGGCCGGCGACGTCGCGAGAAGTCCACTGAACTCTTATCATTTAGAGGAAGGAGAAGTCGTAACAAGGTTTCCGTAGGTGAACCTGCGGAAGGATCATTGTCGAAACCTGCCACAGCAGAACGACCAGAGAACACGTTTGTTATCCACTATCGTCGTCCGGGACTCGTCTCGGGCGATCAACCAACCCGGCGCGGAACGCGCCAAGGATACCGCATCGAGACGGCCGCGCCCTTTCACCGTTAATCGCGGATTGCTTGGGCGGCGTTCGGAAGTCTACAGACAATATCGCGAAGATATATAGTCAGACGATGATTACTACTATTGATCAGTATAAAAATTGTTACTTTTTTTTTATTTTGTTAGCTCTTTGGGGATGAGTTGTGGGGAAGATGAAGGAGATGAACTTAATGTGTTATCATTTCACCTCTTTCTGAGATCATTTGGGGTGGGAGAACAAAGATGAATGGAGAAAAAGTGGTTTCTATTCTTTATGGGTTAAATAGAAGGATTAATGATTGGGGGAGGGGCAATGGTAAAGAACGTAGGAAATTTATCAGGCAAAGCTTTTGGGATTGTGGTTCACCTAGCATCATGGACAAGGCTAAAATGCTATTTTAAACACTTTGGGTTGAAAATGAATTTTCTCAAATATTTTCTAGATGAACAATTGTTTAAAGCTTCTTTGAAATCCTTCCGTTTCACTCAGATTGATTTCTCGATTTAAAACTTGGTACTGCGAAGTACCCGAAGATTTAGGATTTTGAATAAAATAAGGTTTGGTGTTGTAATAATTTAAAATGAGTCCAAAATAATCTATTTGAACCAATTGATCGCAAAAAATGTTAATTGATTGAAAAATGGCTATTTTATAATTTCTTAAAATTGAATTTATAAAATAAAATTGTGGGTTGTTACATCCGAATCCGGGGCTAATTATGGAATTAATGCTGTTAAATTAAAAAGGATTAATTGGACTAGCGTTCCCATTAATTAATTAGTGCGGTTCACAATGGATCATGGACCATTATCTTTAATCAAGTCTTTAATTCTGTTAGGAATAGGGAAAGTGTGCCTTTACCATTCAGATTCTAGTTAGGACTCTGAATCTATATATAGGAGATTAGAAAGCATTTAGAAACCCTACCCAATTAATTCTACCACGTGAGACATCCCTCGAGGAAACCTAGCAAAGGAATTCCCACCACCGAAAACCTAGGAGAGATCAATTGGAGGATGATCTTAGAGAAGAACCTTAGTAGCCAAGGATATTGATTAGGGCTAAGAGGTAACCCATGTCTTACGAAACCTATTTTCCTTGCTGTATCTTGATTATTGGCTCCTTTGATAATCGTATGTGTGATTCTGTGATTGAGTCTTGATAGAGCCTTGCCTAGGATTTATATTGTGTTTATTTGATAATCTTGGTGATCTTGATATTGTGATTGATTATATGTATAATCTTGCATTTAATTATGTCTAGAGCTTGTCCCTAGGTTTATATCGTGAATCTCATTGTTGTGATGTTTTTGGTATATTTGGGTGGTTTATGCATGATCGGGTGTTGAGTCTAGCCTAGGGCTTGTCTTTAGGGCTTTGCATATAGATTTCTTGATGTTCTTGAGGTTCCAGATGCTCCTGAAACGTTATGTGATTGGTGTCGGGTCTTGGCATGTTTAGGAATCGTGTTAGAACGTATTTGGAATGATTCTTGGGTTAATCCTCGTTAATTGAATCCGTGATATTGTTGTTACATGATTAGAATGTGTTTGGACATGATTTTGAGTTCCACAAACGAACTCGAACCGGATTTTCTACCTTAGTACCAGTGGGGGGGTAGGTGGGGGGACGAATCCCCACCACCTACCCGCTGCCCACGCTGCCTAGTTCCAGCGGGCAGCCGGCGGGCAAGCGACTGCCCGCCGGGCACCCGCTGGAATGGTGGGGTGTGGTGGGTGTTTTTTTCCCGTGTCCCGTTATGTCCATTGTACCCCGTTTGACGTGTATGAGTCTAGTTTGATGTTTTGAATACCGTTCTAGGAATTTATGTGTAGTACGTATCGTTGTTATTATGTCTTGATTGTTATTGATTGATTATGTGTTGATTGATGATAATGGGTATCGTGGTGATTGCGCAATGATCGATGTGACTGATGATGATGAGATTGTGATTGGTGGAGATGAATTGTTGGCGGAAAGCAGAATGAGTGCTCGGTTATCGTGCTAAAGGCACAGACCACCCCTTAGACTTGCTGGCTAAAGGCTTGGGTCAGGGTATAAGCGTCGCGGTGTCATGTTAGAGCTATATACGCTGACCCCTTGGTATTGGTGCTAGAGGCATGGACCATGCGAATGACACTTCGGTGCTACCATGTTAACGTTGGTGGACTTGTTGGTGGTTACGGAGTGGGGCATGTAGTTGCTCCGGAGGAATAAGGAATGAGGTATAAGGGTGGTCTGGAGGTACAAGTTGGAACTGAAATAAGGATGGAGTGGAGTGAAAAGGTTGGAACTTGGTATAAGGGTGGAAGATGGATTGTGTGCTTTGATGATTACCTATTAATTGATTGTCTTTGAATTCCTTCGTTATCTCTATTTGGTATTTATGAGTTTATTCGTCTATGATGTCTGGTATTGTGCCCTTAGGATGCATGCTAGTCTTTATGATTGTTCTACAGTGTCAAGTCTATTGTTGTGTTTTGAGTCTTCATCTTGATTTAAAGCTAGAGTCGCTTAGAATATATATGTATTCCAGTTTCAAAATGATTTTCTTATATCTAGCTATATTGTACTTAACGCGTTGGAGTGGGTTACCAGCATTATTCGTTGACGGTTGCTACGATACGTTTTTCAGGTGATGAGCCTTAGCTGAGAAGCGCGCTAGATGGACTTGTAGGCTTAGCCTAGTTAGTCCTAGTTATAGTAGTTGGCATGCGTGTCGTGGATTGTGATTGTTTACCGACTTATGGATTACACCTGCCTGGATAGTCTTAGTCTGTGCATCTAGGTTCTCAAACCTAGGTGTGACATAACACCCCGACAATTATGTTTAGTTTATGCTCTGTTTGGATAATTGTTATTAGTCTGCCTTTACTTTATAAGCCTTTAAATGATTTAAAAATTAGGGGTGTTACATAGCCTACTTGGAAAATGTCTTACTTATCACACTAACGGTTGTCCAATAATCTCTTGGAGTAGATAAAGGACCCAAAGATGATAATGATGATATTTTGGGACTGGAAGTCCATTACTTCATTGTTATTGGAGCACTATTATTGAACTAGAAGTTCCATATTCGCATCAGGCCTAATATTGAATTTGCGATGAATTGAAATTGCTAGCAACATTTAGTACTTCCCCTACAATGAAAATTATAATGGTATCTATAATATCCTCTAGCACCTTCAAGGTACAGATGTTTTGACGTTTATGTGAGAAATCAATATATGGTTTTGATAGGCTACTTGGGCACTGACTCTTTTATTTGATCCCTATGATGTCAAGTCTCAAACTGATTATGTTATATTTTTACCCCCAATGTTCCATATATATGATGACAAATAAGATTGTGTTGCACAAGTAAATAATAAGTTTCTTAAGGGGATCCTTACAAAACATATTGCATCTATGTCCTTCTACACACATGAACCTCAGAAGAGAGGTAAAATTCTTGTTGAGAAAGTTTGCCCCTGTGAACAATCTTGCAGATATGTTCACTAATTCTCTATCTACATCCACTTATGACTAATATATATGATCATAAAATTGGGATGCGTAGGCTTAGAAGATTACTATCTACAGGGGGAGCGACAACCCCTAGCTGCACTAGAATGAACAATCTAGAAGACATTTGAAATCCTGAAAATTATGCTCCACAAATATATGGTTGTACTCTTTTTGCCTTAGCTGAGTTTTTTTCACAAGTCTTCCTTAGGATAAGACTTTTAATGAGGAAATCGATATATGTGCACTTGAATGGGTGTTTAGCCTAAGAAAACCCAATAGAAAAAACTTAGCTAATTATAAGGAAAAAGAATAGAACACATGGTTTGACATACTTCGTGTACTCTTTTTCTCGTCTAAGTTTTTCCTACTGAATTTTTCTAGCGATATTTTTAACGAGACATGAGTATAGTTTAATAATGACCAATGGGGTGTGTTATAAATATTATTATTATTATTATGACCATCATCACAAGACCTTTCATTTGCCTTATATTTATTTCATTATTTATGTTATAAAAGATGAGCCTGTGTTCTTGAATTCTACATCTTGTGTTCTTACTTTACTCTCTATTCTTCCATTCTATTTTGCAATCTTGTTCATACGTACAATTGACACATTACTGAACAACTATCACACAGAAACTGAGCTAATTAAAAAATCAAATTAAAACAATATCAAATTTGATCCTTGACTATTAGTATTTTTAAATTAAAAACACGATTATATAATTTATATCACATTTGGTCCTAGAGCCAAATTCGAGGTTTAATAATATTTTGAAACAAGCCAAGCTTTACTTGAGCTTTGACTACTCGGGCTCATACCCTACTAGTGAAACACAATCCATTTACTTCAAGTTACACAATAATCTTCATTCAATATTATATTGATGGGATCATCATTAGTGTTAGTTGCCATAAGATCTTGATTTAAAGAAGCTACAATCCTATAGTATAGTTTCATAACAATAACATAAAAAGGAGCTGTCTTTTTCCAGTTTCTGCTACTTTGTGTTGTCTTATTTGTGTCAACTATACAGACAGGCCTTCATCACTGACCCATCATTTCCTTTGCAGGCCTCACTGACCCAGCATTTCCTTTGGAGAAAATCCAAAGTACTTATCGAAGAAGTTTGGTGGCTCGAAGATGAAGCAGGAGATGACATCTCTTAGCGTAATTACACCAACAACTTCATTGTCTGTGCCTTTTACCACATAAATCCTGTGAACTTGCTTACAAGCCAGCACGTCAATCACACTAGCAAGAGTTGAATCTGGGGTGCACGTAATTGGCGTGTTAATCTTCCCAACTTCATTCGATGCCGAAGCAGCAGTGTTCATGAAGTCGTTCACGGTTAGCTGCCTGCATTAGGAAGCGAGGGATCATGACTTTTACTATATATAGCTCGAAATAGTTGCATAGTTTTCATACACCTATAGTATAATTGTTGGGCAAAGACTGGTAAATGCCAAGTCCAGCACCATGTGGCTAGGGGGATTGTGCCAGTAAAGGGCCAAGTCCAGCACCCTGACTCTCGAAAATGTGTGGTGGTATAAGAAAATAAAATTGCTCATTCACTACGAGTTATAGTTTTTGGCATACTGGTAAGCGCTTGATCCTAACAAGTGGTATCGGAGCCAGGTTACGGATCGAGCTGGTGCTGGGAGGGGGGTAAATTTGGCTGATGTTGGGAGAGGTTTTGTTGGTTGGAGGCTGGTAAATGGCCAAGTCCAACACCCTGGCTCTCAAAAATGTGTGGCGGTATAAGGAAATAAAGTTGCGCCTTCGCTACAAACTATAGCTTTTGGCCTAGTGGTAAGCGTTTGATCTAACACAATAACCAACCAAAGAAATACGTGGTGGGGAGGGGGGGGGTGGGGGTGGTGTTTGCAATCTTGTATGAAGTAAGGTAAAACCGGACGATGGTACATACTCAATTTGGTGTTACCTGAAATTGGCAAAAAGGTCTGGCTTGAGTAACAAAAATCTGATGTCTCTTATGCTTACGTTGCCAAGGATCTTTTTCTTTGTCACGCAGCCTTCAACAACAGGGAGACCTCCAATTTGGTTTTCTTTCATTTTCTTGAACGCTTCCAAAATCAATTCATTGCTTTGCACACTAATAATCTAATCGATAACAACAACAGGGAGATATGAAAGCAATAAACTCGATCTATATGATTCAGAAGAACATACAGAAAAAATGCTTCTGACCTCGTTGGACTCCATGAATGGTAGGCCAAGCTCAGATATTGTATTTCCCGCAATGCTGTCAAACCAATCTCTCCCTTTACATCCCTTCAGACCTTGTATGATAGCAGACTGAGTTATGTAGTTCTTCAGACATGGGTTTCCTGCTTCAATTACCGGTACATTTCGCAGCCTATATTTTGATAGCAGAAGTAAGACAGTCAACATAGAATTTTCTTCTCCAACTGGAACAAATGGGCCCAGCGGTACGATTTTACAAATGGATCTAACCTGTAAAGATATATAGTGTTAGGATCAAAAGTTTACCACTTACGCCAAAAGTTATAACTAGTAGTGAAAACGCAACATTCATTTTCGAGATGCTGGGTGCTGGACTTGGCCCTTTATTAGCCTCCGGCCCAACAATCCCTAGCCACCGAGTGCCTAGACTTGGCCTTTACTAGCCCTATTAACATATTAAAATCAACGAATTGATCGAACGAAGCGGAGTTACCTGGTTGACCTAAAGGGCTCCTCTTGGAGGAGAACCTTGTAGAAGTCCTGACCCAAGTACCGGCCTGCGAGTGGCAGCATCTTTTCCAATTCCTTTTTCGGCTGCCACACCACCAGCGACAGCGCTCCAACCGCTGCAACCGTTAAGCCAGCGATGGCTGCTGGCCCGTCGCTCCCAACGCTAGTGCTCCGAGGACACCAGCAGCCCCCGCACCTACTCCAGCGGCCGCTGCTGAAGTTGCTGACAGCGCAGCTGCTGCAACATCCGCACTCTCTAGGCACCCAAAGAACAATAGCCGAGTAATCTATTATGTCCCAAGTACCTTTCTCTCCAATCCCCGCTATCTTCACCATCAGGGTTCCTTACAGGAGCTGGACATAATGTGCGACTCCGACAGGATTTTGACCGCATCACCAACAGATATGTCTGCTTCTATTTCAATCACTACACAACATATATAAATGCATTTAAAACATGTTCCTATATATATTTCTCCTAAAATTAAATATAATACCGAGTAGTAATTAAATATTACCCCCTTGTCCTCCAGGGACTTCTGGAAATGAGGAAACAGGAATTTTAGCAAATGCATTTGTGAGAGACTCTTGCAATGATTGTGGCAGTTTCTTTCTGCTTTGGACCATCTCAAAATAAGCATCATAGCCTTTAAGTTTTGTGCTCTCCTCTTCTACTTCTTCCAGTGCCATCTTATATTAATTAATATACCTACTGGACCAAAACTCTATAAAACCCAATTATTCAGATTCTGAACAAAAACATTCTAGTACGTGCTGTAAAAAACATCATTTGTGTTATTCATTAATCTTAACAACTTTTACATATTAGGCAAACATTAGAACTTGTGAGTTCAACATAACCCATTTTTTTATAGTACTATTGACTCTGTTACAACTTACAATGTAGTATCTTTCATATATACTTTCTCAATATAACCCATTTTAATTTAACTTATCTAACTCATTAATCCATAATCATAAATTTTGCCAAGAATATCAATATGCATGTACTATAAACATACATGAAATTTTACTATACAATTAATAACAACAAATAAAATCTGAAATTTAAAAAAATATAAAAAATCTTGGAATCTAAGAAACCTACCTGTATCTTTAAATCTCTAAATATATAAGAAATCTCAGATGTAATTTAACTGTTCCTCAACCCAAAAAATAAATATTAATTTATATATATTACATTATATTCATGTTGTAGGTGCAGTTGAAGATCTTTTCATTAAAACACATAATTTCAGAATTTGTATCTGTTCTTGATTGTCCCACACGTACAAAGGGACATGCATATATCCCAGATCTCAATATGCTAATTTTGATAGTGTATTAACACGATTATACATACAATATGCATATATACATAGAGATATAAGAGAGAGAGAGAAAGAGAGAGAGAGAGAGGAGAGAGAGAGAAGAGATGAAACATAAGTATGTAGTTGTTTGAAGAGGAAAACTTCACCTTGTTTGTCTGAAAAATCTGATGTTAATTGAGAAGATGTAATCTGAAATTCTGAATATTGTTTGAATTGGGTTGAGAAAAACCAGTTATGGTTTATTGTGCATGGTGGTGACAGGTGGTGCAATTCTCCCTCCACGTGGCAACGGACTAATATATATGAGATGCAATTTTTTTTAAAAGGAAATTAATAGCAATTTGTTAATATAATTAATTTCAACAAAATATTTTAAAATTAAATGTGTATGGAGAGACACATGCAGAGGGAAATCTTAGCCATTGGAATCCGCTAATTCTGCTGGATTGGGTCTTAAACCTCCTTTCCAGGCATTTACAATAATCTAATCTTCCTTTTTCTTTTTCTTTTTTTCTTAATTAAATCAATAATATTTTATTAAAATTTGTTTAATTTATGTATGATCATCGTCACATTTGAAAAATAGTGCGTATATATTATATATAAAAGTTTAGTTTTTTTTTGTTGAAAACATGTAAAAGTTTAGTTAGTATCAAATCAATATATGATAACATTGTCAAATAAGTCAAATTAGAACTCAATTATATTTATTTTAATTAGGGACTCAATTTCACTATTTTGTGAACTTAAAGATTAATTCGATTTTTTTTTTCAAATAAAAGTAAGTTTGTGAACATATTATAATAAATGCTTTTTAACTCAACACGACAGCTTAAGTGGCAAATGAGTTCTCTTTGTGAGAGAGAATTCTAGGATAACTCGGGTTTGATTCCCACAAGTGACGATCCCTTTTGGGCCAACTTTTGTGCCTCTTGAAGCGACGAACTGGGTGAACCTAGACCGTTAAATGGACAGAGAAAGACTCGGACCACAATGTGTGGTTGACACCAAAAAAATAATAATAAAATGCTTTTTCAAAATTATTCAATAATACATTAATATTCTTAATTATTAGTGGAATAACACAATTCTATTACACAGGTAATTTCTTTAAAATAAGGAAAAAAAAAAAGATTGAACTTTGATAGTGTGAAAAGATTAACTGTATGTTTATTGATGTAAAACACACCCTATATATAATACAGGGAGGAGTGAAGATAGCAGGAAGTTACAACCAAATACAATTAGTCTATAAGAGCACAAATAGAATAAATAACAGTTAAAGATATACTAAGCACACTATTGCTATAACACGCCGCAATGATGGAGGATCGTCGAGACTCCATCTTGGACGAAGCTGAATAAAAGAGACAAACGACCCAGTGACTTAGTAAGGGAAGATCGGCTAGTTGAGCTGAGATCGAAACGTTGTTTGTCGCACAATAGGTACCATTTGCAACAGAATCCCGGACAATAGTAAGTCAAGGCGATATCGTGATGCAGGAATGAAAACACGGGATTCTTGCAAAACGTTACGTTCCTCAAAGTTGTCATCAAAACCAGGACAGAGGCTCAACAGCCCCCAAAATTTTTTTCCAATCTTGAAAAATTTTTGATCCCATGAGGACCTCAGCTGCTGCATTCGCCAGGGCCGGTGACTCCGCTCCGTGACGATCGCATGAGACAGACTTCTGAGATAGACTTCCAAGAGACTTAGATTATCGCCTAGTACACCAGATATCGCGGTTAGTGGAACGACCCTCAGTGGAGCAGTCACCCAATTGAATCAGTGCTATACCGCGCAACGAAAGGGGCTGACTGCACTAGCAACAAACATGACAAGAGGTTTCTTTGTAGATACCGCAGGAGGCGTTTTGGGGCTTGCCAGTGTAACTAGAGGGGTGCATGCATGAAGCTAGGAAAGCTTGGTTGACGCAAATGCCCATCTGGACGTGTAATCCACCAAGACGTGCATCAAGACAAGCAATTCGCACGACGAGTGCCAATCAGTTGCAAGACATCGACGTAGCAGCCGTTACCAAGTTCTCTGATCAGCGCAAGCGGTGTTGAAACATCATTAAACCCAAAGTTTGACCTCCAAACTTTGTTAATATGACATTTGACAATTAAAACTTAGTAGAATTGATGAATTTATTGAGACTTGATTAATTGAAGTACAATATAAGAAAATTATTTTGTAATTCTATTATTATAAGTTTGATTTGTAATGTCATGTTAACGGAAAGTTTTGGAGAGGTCAATTTTTGGGTGTACACATCCGATTTGCACCATCCATCCTTGAACTACTCAGTGATGCCAGTAATAATTGATTGAACAGAAAAATTCACCACCAGTAGGAATGGACCTCCAAGCCCAGGAAGTGACTGTAAGTACAAATCTTTAGGGAAAATGTGTGACAGGGACCCCACGAAACGATCAAGCCAGCTGGAGTTATTAACTGTCACACAAATGTCACGCATATACTAAAAGTAGGCAATACACCTTTTGGCGAAAAACAAAAGGTGAAGCATCAGCTTGTGACTTAACTATTCAAGTACCGCTGCCAGAAGCAAAGGAGTCCTGGTACCAGGCTCACGGGGACTGTTTAAGGCGCATTACAGAGCCTCGTTGTTGCAGATATGGGATGGATAACAACATATCAGACGCTAACAGAGGCGGTTTGGTCCATGTAGACTTCCTCATGTAAAGTTCGCAATAAACATGTTGTTGATGTCCAATATTTGGCGCAAACCCAGTCGTTACTCAACGCTGAATAGTTAGAACCAACTGATGGGACGGTTTTCATAACCGGAGTTTATATGTGGAATTGGATGTAGTCTCAAAGTAATGCCCGGCCAGCAGTTCTGTAAGAAGCCTTTGGCCACAAGCCGGTGTCTTGTTGTACGATCAACTGGCCATCAGGGTTTACTTTACACGGTAAACCCCATTTACAACAATGGGAACCCCAAACACGCGAGAACCTAGGCACCACGTTTTTTACATTGGAGTAGCGTCAAACTGCTTCATCATAGCTTTCCTCACCGAGCATCCTTCAAGCTGGCTGAGGACGTAGATGGTTCTAACGTGGGAGGTAAGGATGCGCTGTAGTCGTGGTTGTAAAATGATGAGAATGATATTCGTTGAATAGTTCAGAAAAATAGGTTACAATATAATACATAAAGTAGATATGTTTAAGTAAATACTCCTACAAAATAGGCTAGTCATAAGTAGGAAACTATGATTATTCTAATTACAATATGAATAACAATTATAACAATAATACATAATTAACATGTTAACAACTCTCGCACCACTCCAAGCTCAAGCGAGGTGCCAAGCTCACATTGAGCTTGTCTCGTTATAAGGCAGCAAAACGAGGCAACCAACAGGTTGTGAAGATATCCGCTACTGGTCCATGGTGAAATGAAATTCGTCAATCTCCGGATGCACCTTTATCTCGAACAAGTGGTAGTCAATTCTCCACATGTTTAGTCCTGCTGGAAGACCGGGTTAGCCTGTGAAGGTAGGCGTAGTGCCAAGATATCCACACC
>VALG01002087.1:0-15924 GCA_009835305.1 Ipomoea purpurea
CTATCATGCTTTTCTAAACATAATCAACACCCAAACATGCGATTTCCCACCCGATAATCCAAGAATAATATCATACGATACAACCTAGGGTTCTAATCACTTTTATATCAACAAGAATACGATTCGTCTTCTAATTGCAAGATTCGGTAAGAACAACACATAATCATCAAGGAACCAATTAATCATCAAGAACATATAATCATCAAGAACAACACATAATCATCAAGAATCCCAATTAATCATCAGAACATAATTATCAAGAAACTCCCAATATCAAGATTATCAAGATTCCCATGGAATCATCAAATCAACCATCAATAATAATCACATAATCGCCATTCACAAAATAGGGGAAACCCTAAGGGGAAATCATAACTATGAAAATAGGTTTTGTTGAGACATGGGTTACCTCTTAGCCTTAATTAATTCCTTGGCTATGAAGGATCTTTCTTTAAGCTTTCTTGCTTCTTGATTTCTCCTAGGGGGATTCTTGGAACTCTTGGGTGGTGGGAGATTATTGTGTGGGGATTCTAAATGCCTTCTAAGTTCCTATTTATATGCAATTGGGGTTTAATCCTTCTAGGATTAGGTTATTGGGCTTTAAGGATGGGGGTCCACGGACTATGGTGGCCTTTTTCCCAACTTAAAATAATAAATTATTCTTTCTTATGGGTCATAGATTAATTAATCAATTGGTCTTAGGGCCGTAACACGGGGTGTTACAATTGGGGCTTCAAGTCCGGCCAGAGGAGGATGCACGCCGCGACCCGAGCGATATGGAAGAGGTGCTTGAGGGCGACGACCTGCAGCTGGTCTTGATGACCCTCCCCGATGAGGTCCCCGACCCCGGCCAAATCCCCTTCGGCCCCGAGGATGCAGCTGAGCCAATCGGTGCTGCGGAGAAATAGATAGGGTCGTGTAGCTTTTCGACCGTGTACTCTGCTTCTTTATTTTTTGTTAAGTGAACTCCATCGGGAGCCTGGTCCCGATTTGTACCGGGCACCCTCTTTTTTAATTAATGAAATTAGTTTTTTGTCAAAGTTAACTCGTTCGGTTTTCGCACTCTTGTTTTGTTTGCATGCTGGTCGTCTCTTACCCGACCTATTGGCCAATGTCCTGGTCGTTCTTGTCCCGACCCATTGGCATATTGGCCTCTTGAAGGCCTCTTGAAAATTGTCGGCCTTTTCGTTCCGGGACCTGCCCGATCGTTCGGCCTCGTCCTTGTGCTTCCTTCCTTCACCCTAGCTCCCACACTGTTGTACACATAAGGCACGAGTGAGTGCGACAGTGGAAATAAGTTAAGCTGTTCAGGGAGATCTTGGGGTAGCTCTGGTTTCCCCGATCGATGGCGTGACCCGAGTGTCCGCCGAAGATGAGCGCATTAGCCGGTCGTTAATATTTGCCGACCAGATATAGATGGCTATTAGAGCCAGATAAGTTGTATACCCCTATCGGTCGGACCGAGGGAGAGGTGTTATGTGGGGCTTTTCGCCCCTCTTCGTTCGTTGATGTTGTCTCGATCGGGTGGAACACGAGCGAGCCTGGTTTGTGAAGCAGATCTAAAGCAATCTACCTCATGCTTAAGCGATAGAAAAAACCGATCGCGCCGCTGTGTGCAAACGGTCGAGCAATCACCAATTATATATACATTTAATATTTCTCGTTCACAGACGGTTAAAAATTTACAAAATTTACAAAGTAATTAACGATGGGCGGGCCCACTCGCAGGTCGAGCCCCCACTCCATCTACAATTACACAAAATAGGCTAATGCCTGAACAAAACAAGGTGCTCGGAATTCCCCGTGCCCTCGATCTGTCTCCCGGTCTTTGTCTCCAACCGGTATGTTCCCAGGCGCACGACGGTCGTGACAATGTAAGGGCCTTCCCAGTTCTGAGCTAACTTGCCCCCTTCCAACGGTTGGCTCGCCTCTCCACGTCGTAGCACGTAGTCTCCCACTTGAAAATAGCGAGGGGTTGACCAGGACATCCTTCGTGCTCTTAACTCTCTTCTGATACTCGGCCATACGCCGAGCGGCTAGCTCTCTTTTTCTCAACCCCATCGAGATCCACGGCCATGGAGTGTTCATTTTCTTCAGCATTATAGGATCGTTCCCTGGCGGTCGGGATCCACGCCTCGATCGGAAGACGAGCTTCGGCACCGTAGACGAGAGCAAACGGCGTCTCTAATGTTGCCTCCCTCGGGGTCGTGCGATAAGTCCAGAGTACATAAGGGAGCTCATCGCCCAGCTACGACCGGCGGAGTGCAACAACTTCTTCAGACCTTCCAAAATTGTCCAACAAGGTGCTCGAAATTCCACGTGCCCTCGATCTGTCTCCTGGTCTTTGTCTCCAACCGGTATGTTCCCGGGCGCACGACAGTCGTGACAATGTAAGGGCCTTCCCAGTTCTGAGCTAACTTGCCCCCTTCCAACGGTTGGCTCGCCTCTCGATGCCGTAGTACGTAGTCTCCCACTTGAAAATAGCGAGGGTTGACCCGGACATCCTTCGTGTTCTTAACTCTCTTCTGATACTCAGCCATACGCCGAGCGGCTAGCTCTCTCTTTTCCTCAACCCCATCGAGATCCACGGCAATGGAGTGTTCATTTTCCTCAGCATTATAAGATCGTTCCCTGGCGGTTGGGATCCACGCCTCGATCGGAAGACGAGCTTCGGCACCGTAGACGAGAGCAAACGACGTCTTTAATGTTGCCTCCCTCGGGGTCGTGCGATAAGTCCAGAGTACATAAGGGAGCTCATCGGCCTAGCTACGACCAGCGGAGTGCAACTTCTTCTTCAGACCATCCAAAATTGTCCGGTTGGCATTCTCGACCTGTCCATTTCCCCGAGCGTAAGCCACTGATGATCGGATGGAGGTTGTCCCGATCGTTGCAAGAAAGTTCTGAAAGTATTGGCTTACGAACTGTCGGCCATTGTCGCTGATGAGATGAACGGGCACGCCGAATCGGGAAATCACGTTTCGCCACAAAAACCGGGCGCACTGCTGGGAAGTGATCGTGGCTAATGGCTCGGCCTCGATCCACTTAGAGAAATAGTCAATGGCGACGATGACGAACCGTCTCCGACCGGATAGTTGCGGGAATGGCCCCAAAATGTCCACCCCCCACCTAGCAAAAGGAATTGAAGTCGTGACCGGCTGATAGAATGTGGCCGGTCGTCCAGGCATCCGAGCGAACAACTGGCATGTCTCACACCCTCTTGCGAGCTTCTCACAATCAAGCTGAATAGACGGCCAGTAATACCCGATCAGCATAATACGACGTGATAGTGATCGGCCTCCTTGATGCGACGAGCAAATGGCCGAGTGCAATTCCTTCATTACCAAATCAGTTTCAAACGTAGTCAAACAGCGCATGAGCGGGCCTCCATACGACCGCCTATACAAGTGGCCTTCTTGAATCTGAAACCTTGGAGCTCTGAGCTTAGCTTTCCGAGCGTGTTGGGTCGTCTGGTAGCCGACCGTGTTGGAAATATTCCATCAGATCTGATATCCAAGTCTCATCCGCCGGTTGGATGGGTGTGACCGGCAACCGGTGAATTCTATGCCTCGGGATCATTAAGATCCGAGCAATCTTGGACATATGTTCCGGGGCGTCTTGTGCCAACTTAGACAAGATGTCCGCATCAGCATTGTCTAGTCGGGGAACATGTCGAACGGTGTACCCCCGGAACAAGGTGAGCTTCTCCATAGCGAGGCCCCGATGGGCTTGTAATCGCTCACCATTCACTCCATAGTCACCCAAGACCTGCCCGACCACTAGTGCGGAATTGGTTTGAGCCCGGATGTATTCAGCCCCCAAGTCCCGAGCACACTGTAGGCCATTGACAAAGGCCTCGTACTCGGCTTCATTGTTGGTCAGATGGAATTGATACATAAATGCAAAATATACCTTGAAACCATTCGGGCTGGTGACCACGACCCCTCCTCCTGCTCCTTTTTTGCTGCTAGACCCATCGGTCGCCAACGACCACCACTCCGCCTCGGGATCCTCGACCTCCGGGGGTCGTGTGTCCCAAGCGGTGCATTCGACAAAGAAATCTGTCAGGGCTTGACCTTTAATCGATGGTCTTGGTCGGTACTTAATCGCATACTGGGTCAGCATTAACGCCCACTTGACTAGGCGATCAGATGAAGAAGCAGTACGGAGAACTGGCCCGATCGGCTGATCGGTCAACACACGAATGGCTCTACCCTGAAAATTAGGGAGATAACTTTTTCGCGGCTATATACAGAGCGTAGACGCACCTTCTCTAGCCGGGAGTACGGAGCTCAGGGACCATGGAGCGCATGGCTCAAATAGTAGACCGGTCGCTGGACTCCCTCCGAATCTGTTCGCATAGAACTGCACTTACAGCTCGATCGGAATACGGCGAGATAGATCTCTAGCTCTTCTCCGAGCTCAGGCTTTGACAACACGATCGGGGACATCAGATATTCCTTTAATTCGTCAAAAGCCGCTCGACACTCATCGTCCCAGACGACCCATTAACTTTGCGCAATACCTTGAAGAATGGTAACGCGCGCTCGGCTAGTTTGGAGAGAAACGGCTCAAGGCTGCCAACTGGCCGGTCAATTGCTGCACCTCCCAAACGGTAGTAGGTGGTTGCATATCCAGAATAGCCTTGACCTTGGCGGGGTTGGGCTCGATCCCTCTTTTGGTCATCATGTAGCCGAGGAACTTTTCCGTTTGAACCGCAAATGTGCACTTGTTAGGGTTCAATCTCAGCTGGTACCTTTCGCATGATTTGAAAACATTTCCCGAAGATCCCGACTGTGGTCGGCTCGGTCCCGACTCTTAACCAAATATCATCTATGTAAGCTTCCATCGTTCGGCCCAAAAGATTCCGCAAAAGAGCATATTGACCATCCTCTGATATGTTGCTCCTGCATTGCGGAGGCCGAACGACATCACTCGGTAACAGTACAATCCACCCGGGGTAACGAAGGTTGTCTTGCTCTCATCTTCGTGGTGCATCATTATCTGGTGCTAGCCCTTGAATGCATCCATGAAGCTCATGAGCTCGGCCCCTAGCCGTCTCGTCGACCATTTGATGAATGCTCGGGAGCGGGTACGGGTCAAGCGGCATGCCTTATTGAGGTCAGTAAAATCAATGCACATCCTCCACGCCGGGGCTTAGGAACTATGACAATATTAGCCACCTACTCGGGATAGATGACTGGTCGGATGTGCTCGATCGCCGCCATCTTTTTGACCTCTTCTCTCACGAACTCTCGGCGGTCGGAGGATAAGTGACGTGGCTTCTGCACGACCCGCTTTGCCGCGGGATCTACAGCAAGTTTATGGCAGATAACGGTACGGTCGATCCTGGGCATGTCCTCGGGCCGATGGCCCCCACGCAAAGATGTCGGAAAATTCCTGGAGATTGCCAGTACCTCCAATCGTAGCTCGGGAGTAAGGCTCGACCAATCTTAATCTTCCTGTCCCTTCGTTCCTCGGACAGAGGAACTTCTTCAATCTCCTCGGAACGCTCAGGTTGTTCCTTCCGGTCACTGGTAGCTTCCTTCACAATGTATTCACCTGGGAAGATGTGCCAGTATCACATTTATTGACGGCCCAGGTGTAACATTTCCTCGCGGATTGGACATCTCCGCGTACAACTCTGACCCCGTTCCTAGTGGGGAACTTCATGCACAGATGGGGCATGGAAATGATCCCACTGACCTTCATGATGGCCGGTCGGCCCAAGATAATGTTGTGGACGCAATGCAGATTGACCACAACGAATTCCATCTCGGGTCTTCACAGATTTGGGTGGGGTGCCGATCTCGACCGGGAACGTATTTTTCCTTTGGGGCGTTTGGTGGCCCCGGTGAATCCCGACAAGGGTACGCCGACCGGAATCAGCTCGTGCTTGTCCAATTTTAGTTTTCAAATACATCCAAATAAAGGACGTTGACACTGCTACCCGTGTCCACCATGACTCTGTGGACATCGGTCTCGTTCACATCAATTGTGACCACGAGAGCTTCCATGCCGTGGTCTCCACTATTGGGTTGATCCTCCAAGGAGAAGGTGATAGGCTCCATCCTATGCCTTTTCCCAGTTTCACAAGAGTCTACGATCGCGACCGGCAGCTCTCCCTCGGTCGGGAAGCGTCCTCCAAACCGCCGAAGATCACATGAATGGTCGGTTTGGCCGCCGGTCAGCTGCTGGATGGAGGGTCGGGGTCCCTGCGGTCTTGACCCGACCATTCTGAACGATCGGAGCGATCTGAACGATGGTGGGAGCGCCTATGATCTCTCCGATCAGCAACTTTCTTTCTCTCTTCTCTCTTTCCCACACACTTATCCAGCTTTCCCAAACTAAGCAGGTCTTCCGAGAGCTACCTTAAGTGTGTGCATTCCTCCGTGTCATGCCCGGCACAACGGTGATAAGCGCAATGCTTACATTTCTCCGTCCGTCTTGCCCGGGATGAGGGAGGCGAATGAGATTGCAGGACTGGGCATACTGCATGGCTTCCGCCGCCGATCGTTCAGTGCCGTAAACTCTCCAAGCCGGGTACGGGGTCAGGGATGGTCATCAACCGATCGATGGTCCGCCCGGCCGGTGGGTTTGCGGGATGAAGTCCCGACCTCCTGTGATCTCTTGACGGCATTCGCTTCACCGGCATTAGCGTAATCTGTCACCCTTCGGAGGGCCTCTTCATATGTAGCTGGGGGGATGAAGGATGAAGTCCTGATACAAATAGCCAGCGCGGAGGGAATGTGGAGCATGTGGATGGCAGTGAGATCGTCTATCGGTTCAACTTCCGACCGCGCTTTCCACTTGATCAAAAACTCGGACAAGCTCTCCCCCTCCAGTTGCTGGCCTTCTCCATATACATGTAGGGGGCTTTCTTATGACCTTAGAGATCACAAACTTTCGGTTGAATTTCCTTGTCAAGTTTTCAAATCGGCGATGGAACCCAGTTGGAGCGCTCTGACCCATTCGCCGCCCGACCGGTGAGCGTGAATAAAAAGCCTACACATTACGAGTCAGACACGCCCATCATCAACATTTTTTTTCGTAGGTGTTCACGTGGACCTCAGGGTCTGTACGCCAGTCATATTCTTTGTTGCCCGGGGACTTGCAGATCGAGCGGTAGGTTTGGCCATTATCTCCGCCGTGAAGGGTGTCCTCAGTAAGCAGGCTGATTGATCGACCTGAGCCCTCACAGCGTGCTCGTTCGGAAACCGAGTGAATTCCGCTCGGAGGTCCTTGAGCATTCCTCGGGTCTCATCAAGCTTGACCGTCTGGGCCGGTTCCCGGGCGCGTCTCCGAGCGATTTTGACCCACTGTGCCAGACGAGCCCTCCTGGCTGGCCTCTCTCATCGGTGAATCTACCGAGCGCCTGCTTGGGTCCTGCGGTCCCAATCGTTGCCTCATGGCTGGGCGGACCGCTCGAATGCAATTTCCCGATGGCTGCTACTTCGGGATCTTCCGCCGGGCTTGCATTTCCGGCTGTACCTACTGGGCCTGCCGTGGTACCTCTATGGCATCGCGCACCCTGCGACCCAACCTCGAATGAGACGAGCGCCTAGCCCGGGGGCGGGCTGAAGCTCGGCTCGGTCGGCATAGTCGGGTAAATCAGAGGGCGGAGGCTGGAGCCGTGTGCACATGCATGTATTTGGGGAGCCGGTCGGTGGTGCGTAGTACATTGGCTGACGCGGCCAATACCCATACTGTGGAGTGGGACCGGGTACGGATATTGCCTCGGGAAACGGAAAGCGCCTGTGCGGAGGTGGAGTATCCGGTTGTGGCTGTAGTTGACCGTTGGCTGGTGGCCGGTTATGGACGCGGAATGAGGTGGTGACTAGGTTAAGTTCAGATATACAGGTCTCCACCTCGGTAACTGGAGTGCGTTGATGATCAGATGAGCTCGCCGCATCTGTTTGTTCATTCCATCGGTTTTGGAGTTATCTGTACGGACACCATTGTGTAAAAGGAACGGTGATGGTCAACGTTAGCTTTCGTGCACACAGTCCCGACGCGCCAAATGATAATGTAAATTCAGTAATGCGGTCAGGTAAAGATACGACCAGTTCAAAAGCAGTAAAGCTTTTTATTTCAGTAAAGACCTATACATCTAAAAGCCATTCCGGAGGCGCGACGACTACGTCAGCATCCTCTGTAAATAGCCTACTCGATCGCTCTCAAAAGTCCCTCCACTGTAGCCTCTGGGTTTTTTTGCGCTAGGCCCGAAGACACAATTCGACCGGCCGGCAGTAACCCCGTAGCACCCAGTGTCTTCCACGCGAGCCCTGCCTATCAGCTTTGCTATGGTTGCCACTTGCTTCTTTCTCGGCTTCTCGTCCAGGCCATCGAACGGGGTTGAAGCATCGGTCGGAGCGCACCGGTGATCCGGCGGGTTCTTTCAGGATATCCGACCTGTACCTGATAAACACACATATACTTATATATATAATATAGTAATAATATATTACTAGTATATGTATATACTATATATATATAATATAATATATTATTATATTATATATTTTATTATACTATTTATTTATTATTTATTTATTTTTTATTTATTATCCTGCTACAGTAATTTTATTCATCACTGCAATTATTTTCCTGCAACAATACTCCACACAACCACCGTAGTTCGCCGCGGTACGAGACCATATCTCCTTGTACCCGTGGGTTGGGGGCGGCGTAGGGCCACTGCCGCTGTACAACCGGTACCAGACTAACTCTTTTCGGGGATTTTCAACCCAGTCAAATTCAAGTCCAAAAATCCAAACCACAAAATACACAATTGACTTGAATAAAGAAATGTCAGCAATGGCATACCAGACCTTAAATTAAAAGCTCTGATATGCATTCCACAAGACAATGCATTCAAACTCACTTTATTAGCCAAAAATCACAGTAGAGTCAAGAAATCATCTATTATTGTAAAAAATAGTTTTTTAAGCATAGTTCTCTGTAGCCTACCCTTCCTTATCACCCCTTACAAGCTTCTTTAAGGCTCTCCTTTCATTCAATTTCTAACACACCAAAACACAACAGATTCCTCTTTGAAAAGACACTAAAAGCTTACTAAAAACACTAAAGGCCAAGGATCTTACCCTCTTTTGCTCAGCTTAAGAAATTATGAATCTTGGAGACCATTTGAAGAATCTGGATTGCCCAACTTGGCTTGAAGAGAACTATTTTTCTAGAGGAATGAGGAGCTTTTGTTTTTAGGGTGTATAGGGAAATGAAATGAGGATGATTCTGGTTGCTTGGAACCAACATAGTGAACGTCTTCTTTACCCGTTACTAAAGTGGAAGTTAAGGGACAAGGGAACAATTCATAAAGCTTAGAGTACAACCCTTTGACTTGGATTGACTAGTCAATTTCTAGTCCTCCGACTATTGGATTTGTCAAGATTTTAGGAATAAATCACCAATTGGGGCTAGGATTAATGATCTAATTAATTCTTAAATAGAATTTGGATTTACGGGGTGTCACATCCTCTCCCCTTAAAAAGAAGCTTCGTCCCCGAAGCTTGGGTACGACGAATCCAAACAAAACGGCAAACAAAACAACAATGTGACAAAAGGATCAAGACATCCTTTTTGACCAAACTTCAAGGATTCAGAGATATAAAATGGTCAAGAAGTCATGACATTGTAAAGTTGGAAGGAAGTAACCAACGAAGTTCTTTGAGCATGACAAACACCTAGGCCAACACAACACAAAGACCTTCTAAACCACACAAAAGTCCTAAACAACTAGATCCTAGTAAAACAACCCACAAAGCTAACTACTCAACACAACTATCAAACAAAAATGATCACACAAGGCAACAACAAAACAACTAGCAAGCGGCAACAACAACATAATGGTAACAACAAGCGAGGAAAGGAAGACGGGTTTACACCAACTCCGCACTAGAAAGACTTGCTTCTTGACTCCTTGGTGTCTTCATCAGAGTCTGCATCGGCTCTACCTCGGCTAGAACCGGCCTCAAGATGGTCCAACCTCCGGTTGACCTTACAAACTATATCTTCATGTAGGCGAAACCTTCTTCTATCATTCTGTTCTATTGACAGATAAGGGTGACCACACGCTCCTCGTGTGTCATGGCGTCGTGTTCCTCTTGGTTCTCGCTTCTCTTCTTCTCAAGTTTTCTCTCTCCTCAGCTTCAGCAGCTACTCTTACATCCACATCCTCCTCTCGGTCTTCTTCTTCATCATCCCCCGCATCACCTCCCAAATTCTGAATTGCGAGGTTCAGCTTCCCAGCGGGAATTTCAAGCTCAGCAACAGCCATTCCTCTCAGTGGGGGTTTTCCTGGCACCTCTTCAAGCGTGATGTATCTCCGTCATCCAACTGAAATAGATTGCAACTCCGCAGGTTGGTAGCATCTAATACCATTTTGCCCACTAGCTTCGGTACACAGCGTCAACACTCACTCCTTTCCTAACGAGACCAACTCAAAACCATCATGTACGGTAGACTCTTTCGGTTATGGTCTCGGCAAAAGACATATGATGCAACATCAAAACAGGCAGGTTAAAACTTCACCATGTTCTTCAAACAGAAGGCAAAAGTGCACTCTAACTTCCCAACAAACGACTTTTGTTGTTATTGGGTAACAGATAGTCCGAAACAAGCATAACCAAGATTCTCTATTCGGCAGTCAACCACTTTCTTTCCGGTCTTGTGGCTTGGGTAAAACCACTAGTCCGTCCCAACAAGTAGCCTCAAATAGTCTCGATAGCCCATGCTATCCGTCCCAATCCAGGAGTCACCACTATATTGTGAGACTCCCGTAGTGGTTAGACTTAAGAGCTGAGCCAGCCTCTTCTCTTGTCAGCAACCTTCACACCTCTCACCTTAGAGGTTCACCTCTAACTTTCCACCGTCTTTAGTCACAAACCATGTGACGGTAGAATTCCTTCACCAAACTCGGGTATGTCTCAGCCTAATGGCGAGAAACTCGTCCAACAACCTTGATATCTCAACATCTCTAACAAGGAACTTGAAAAAAGAATCCGGGTCAAAGTCTTTACCTTCCAACACGAGGTAGTGGGCATCCACCCATTCCACTCTTCTCGTCAAGTTTGTCCTCCTAACATGGTTGCAAGATAACCCAAAGACTAAAAGGAACCACAACTTTCTCTTCTTTTTCTCTTCACTCTCCACTCTCTCCCTCTCTCGCTGTTTCTCGGTCTCGGCGGCAGCACCTCCGTGTGGTAGGCGACGCTTCGGCGCTTAAGGGACGTGGTCTAATGCATTTTAAATCAACATCGTTGCGACTCTTTGGAGTCGATCATCGTTTACGCCACCGGGGGCTGGTATCCTCTTTACTCCAGGTGGAAAGATTGGAAAGTGATGTGTTGGGTAAATGTGTAAGTTAAATGAATTGATTTGAGAGAGTTTTGTATATTAAGGTAGATAATATTTATAGAGCAAATGATAGAATTTAAGACAATATAAGATTATGGTTAATTGGGCAAAAAATCATTAATGTATAGATGAAGGTTCTAGTAAAACCTTTATTTATTATGATTCATATAAGTGATTTCAACGTTCTGCATTTTATTAATCATTTAACTTTACAACTTGGGTTTCAACATTTGCAGGGCTTTCACAAATTACTCATTATTTGCTTTTTGTTTTTTAGGCTTCAGGAAAGACAATGATTTTAAGATATCATATGTATTTTTATTAATATAATACAAGGGCAACTATATATAAAACTTAGATGACCACTTAAGGGAATTGGTTGGGTATAAAGCTTAACGGCTCGAAATATAACTCATTAAGCAAACAGTCACTTTTGAAAATATTAGTAATTTAACCTTCAACGAAGAATCTTATCAATTATTAATCTAACAAAAGCTAACTATATAGGAACAATAATACATGGCAACTTAATTGGAAATAAAGAGGAACAAAGGAGAAAAAAGGAGCAACACTTTCATCAAAAGATAACTGATTGCTTAGAAAGAAAAGGGTTCTATTATAACATTAATCTACATCTCGTCCTCAACCAAAACCCTCGTCTCAGCCTGGGACTGACACCACATAAAATATCCTCTCGACATCCGATATTATTGATCTAGAGCTGCTAGTATCCTCGACTCGAGATACTCGCCCTTCGAAAATGCTATTCCACCCGGATCCCGATACTAAGTATCAGGCAACGCCCATTTTGATTATGACTTGTACGTTGACATTTCATAGCAACTTAATGTCATTACTCGACCGTTATCTGAAACTCGAATGAGCCCTTGTACTAAGGAAATTCCTTTCCTGCATGCTTCCTTTTCCACCATCTTCATTTGCACGCACATTTAGCTTGGCATTCAGGTCAAATCCATCGTATTGGTAATTAACTAATTGTCAGGAAAAAGGTGCCAAGGGTCTATGGCTCGGACTAATCTGCCTTTTAGCTCATTGAAGTATGTGTGAGGCCAACTCCAGCTCTCGTTCTTTACTTTAGCGAGATTCAAAAGATGCCGCGTATGCAACACTTATTGCACCTAAGTATGAATTCCATCATACTCTAGAAGGTAGCTCCTATCAAAGTCTCAGTCTTGACTCACTCCCAAGTTGAGTGAAAAATAAAAGGTCACCGCCTTACCGAGCCTCGTGAGTTTAAAAAGCCCAAAGTCGCGACTCTTCTTGGCTTGTGGGACTAGCATTCTTTCAAACGAAGCGAGCTCCAAAAACTCTTGTGGTGCTCCTTTTTTATCGAACCGAAGATGTATGTATTCTATGCGCTGGAAGTGCTTCAGAAAAGGGAACTCCTACGTTGCCGTTTTTACTTTCCGTAGTATCATCGACACCGTTTACCCAAATTGCAGACTTCTGTGTTCGCGCGTAGTTAGAATTACCTATTCCGTTCTCGCCATGATATCCTCTGTAAGACTTTCCTGAAACAAAGAGATCGCATGTCTTAAAAGCCACAGCTGTTCCAGCATTTGCCCTTTCGCCATGCACTGTGCCCGTGAGCGCCCTATTCATACATGGAAATCTTATCTCCGGGAACCTCCCAAGCATATGGCCCTACTGACTGAGAAAGTATTGACTAGTTAAGACTACGATGCTTATAACATACAAGGCGTTGGCGAGATCCTAGCGGCCCCTACACCCGTAAACTGACACAGAGAAGTCTATGTTGTTAGGAAAATTAAATATTATACCACCTTTCAAGAGGTACTGATCAAGGTCGTCATATTCGCTCAAGGACCTGCATATCCTAGAGCTCCTGGTGGAAGTTTAACGATTGCAGAAAAAATGACCCGATTCAGCAATACTATATCTCCTAATATGTAAACGCTACCCTAAGGCCGGGCGCGGTACACTAGGTCCCTACAATCCAAAAGTCACAAACGGGTGCGGATTAAAATCTAATAGAGCTCACGGTGTAATTGTATGATATCTCTGCTGTCTCGATTGAAAGGATACGCCCCGCTACCTATTATAACTAAGGTTGTAAGAAAATAGACAGGCTTCCATCTCTTATATTCTGAGGTGTTGCCAAACATAGTATGCCCAGATTAATTGGGCCAGCAGATTCCCGTTTAAATAGGCGCTTGAGATCTAGTAGAATTTCCCGGCATTCTAAACAAACACCTAAAATGAAGCGCATAAGCAATAATGACAAAAAGCCTCCTTGATATTTCGTACTCTAAAAGGAAAACCCCCGGTTATTAGGGTTCTTTCAAAGGTCCAAGTTTTTGTGGAGGTCGACAACTCCAGATTGCTCATAAACAGCGATACAAGACTCCAAGACCACGAACTTCAATTCTACATGAAGTAACCAACCGTAAGCCCTTCAAAATCAGAGAACACGACCTCTTATAAGTATATTCACCCACCAATTCACCTCCCACCATTATCGGTCTTAACCTGGTCTTCTATAATAATCCTTAATTAGGAACTACCAGCATCTAAAAAAGAAAGGAGAGTGCCTCGTATGCCCTAACCCACGTTATCTTGATGCACAAGCACCATGCGTAATAGTTGCATATAAGATCCACATCGTGAAAAGGAAAAGAAGCCTCTATAAAAAGTCCTACAGGTGTAGTATCGGTCCTATTAAAACGGAAATTAACTTCTAGAATTAAGAGTAGTGACTAACTAACTAGCTTTGCAAGACATTGAGCTACTAAAACAACCTCTCACTGTAACACTCCAAAAAATATCCACTTACAGGTTCGACCCGACCCACCCCCTAGGCTAACTGCCGATACCAGGCAAATGAGAATAATTTCTTACCACCCCACCTTCGATCTTTTATCTCTGATATTATTTTCAAAAACGACTAAAAATGTAACAAACGATATAAGCCACCATTTCGCACTAGTAGGCTTCAACCTATAGAATAGCCAATATAATATCGTTAGAAAGCCATTCCCGGAGAAGTATTTATAATTAGTCTAGATTAAAGCCTCCCGACGATTGACATCTTCTATACAGGAATTGTATCAATATGCTCCAAAATTCCATTAATTGTAGAACATCGCCATATTGCGAGCGTCAGACCTGTGCTCTCCTACGTGCATTGCTATCCCGACCATTTGTATTTCTGGAGACAACGCTTGTACCAGCAAACAAAAAATAAAATACCCCAGAGAACAATGCGGTCATTATTTAAGCAGTGAGCTACTGGAACAACGGTTCATCAGATGCCCTCTCTAACACCCCGCGGGACAGATTCGGCTCCGCTGTACAAGCACATAAATTATAACGGGGCCGCGCCACACCGCCCCACGCCGTCTATACTTTGTGTTGATTGCTGGTACCGAACCAATACAAGGATATGCGTATATAGTCCGTGAGCAACCCCGGCTGGCGACATAAAAAATAATATATAGATTAGTATAATCAAATCCATTTTTCGGAAAAAGCGACTGGAAGTACGTATATATATTCAGTTCAAGCCAGGTAGAAGATAGCAGGGTACAAACTAACATAAATGTACATCTATATTTCATCATAGAAAGGAAATCAACATTCCTAAGAGCTACATCAAGAAGAGAAAAAATAAACAGAATTATAATAACTCAAACAACAAGCTACATGATTAGTTAAATATAACTAAATAAACTGACACAAAGTAGAAAAAACAATAAGGCAAAAATAATTTAAAAATAGAGGAGCAACGACAAAAAAATAGTTACAACTCGATTAGGTGTAATAATCTTATCACAAAGTTAGTAATTTTATTTTAACACTCGACTGTCATAGAAGAAGGATAGATATCCACACACTGGGCACTTACTTAGCCAAGTATACACTACATGTCACAAGTTCCAACCTTATGCTCATTCACAATCCTTATGCTACCCCGGTCTTATTGCAGTTCAAACCATTACCTTCTGAGATGTATTCTAAGTCATCTATATGCTCTGGGAATGCAGCGTTCCCCCACTACAAACACAAAACACTATTATACAATAGTAATACACAGTATAAAAGTCCGTTTCATATCAATCACATTAAACCACTTACAGTGAAGCTGATCCCAGATTAACTCCATATCATTCAATGGCCACCGAAAGATCCCACATCTGTATCTTATTGGTGTTAATGTATCTCTTTCATTAAACTCTATGCAATCCATATAATATACAGCCAAATACACTTAAACATCATCAACTGAATCTTTTTACATATTCAAAAGATATGAATACAATATCATACATAAAGGATATTACTAATTTCGATTGCAACGTGGACTAGGTCATTAGCCAAGAGTTCGTTACATTCATTCATCAAATTTATACAAGAAACCAAACCCGCTTCGGATATACCGCTGCCATTCAACATCACTAGATATTATCAAGGGTAACCAATAACATCTTTCGAAAAACATCAGACTCATCATGTTCAACGATCAAAGTTGAACAACTTAGCATTGATTCCAGACACCAACCCTCATGGATTCCT
>VALG01002088.1:0-11500 GCA_009835305.1 Ipomoea purpurea
CACATAACCATAATATAACTTAGCAATAACTGTGTTTCTTGATTCATGTGACAACACCATACCATGTAACTACATATGTTAGATCTGTGAACGCTATACAGAAATATATGATATCACATAATCAGTATAAATGGTCGATCATCACAAAGACAAAATCAGTCAGGATAGTGACTAACACACAATTAATAACTTATATAATCCCTAATATCATGAACCCCTAATTTTTCGTGATGGGTAAATCATTTATCAAAAGCAGAGTGATCATGATACCCAAATACATGGTGTACAATAATCCTTTAGCGCGCTCATACAAGGCTTTTAAGTGCGGAAGCACAATCAATAACAATGATCGCGCATGTAATCAATCAATCAACTACGACTACATGTTGTCATGATCATTTAGCGGGCATCTTTAATTATAGGAAAGTATATTTTGACTATAACTAGTGGTCCTTGATGTATCGCTAATTCTCAATTGAATGAATCAAGAATATAATTAGCTGGTGGCACACTCTCTGCATCCGATTATACCTTATTCACCTCCTGATGATATGGGAGACCTTAGAAACTTAGAGATTTGAACTATTAAGGATCCCATAGAGCTTTCTCGGGTACTTATAGAAATGTGATGAGACACCTCTTTAAGAGGATGGGGACACCTCCTTTAGGAATAGAATCCCTTTAGGAATGTGACCCCTCCTTTAGGAATAGAATCCTTTAGGATTGTGAAACCCATAATCTTATCGCATTATACATCTTTTAACAACCTTATAAACTTAATTTTAACAGAATGAGAGGGAGGGAATTTCACCCAATAATTCCGCTTTTACACATCACTGATCATCAACGTGAGTACCTTATGGAGTTACAACCTTTAATTATATAATCTTGTTAGGAATAATTATTTCTTAACAGTCTCCCACTGATTCATATGAGCATGACACTTAATTATATGAATCAACGTTAGGAATAAATTATTTCTAACAAAAACAATGTATAAATTAAGAAGAAAAAAATTACAATAACTTTTTTAAACTTTCTACAGAGAAAACATGTATCATGTTTTTCTCAAAAAGTGTATTAGATTTATAATTTTTTGAGTACTACTAACTTCGTTACAATTAGTATTTTATTTATATTTATTTTTTAAAAAGTTGAGGACGCTCGTTCATTGAATGTCATCAAATTCATGACATTTTAATTGGGAGAATACTAGCTTTCATGACGATGTCTTGATTCACAAGCTACTGTAATATATATCTCTTTCCCAATTCGTACTTTATATCCGCCACTTTTTGAGTTGATAGAAACATTTGAATTTGTAGTCCGCATCATTACATTTACATTTATTTTCCTCCGAGCTCTAGATTAGTAATTTGGACCTCACGCTCAGGAGCACGCTCTGTTTTAGACGCATACATTCTGCGCAAACGCTCAAAACTCAAAATAATATACCACCTAACAATATCCAAGATAGCGGCCGCAGTGCCAATTCATCCATAGATCCGTAAAACCTCTATAGTATCAAAAATACCTAAAGTGAGATCAGTTGCAATTTAATAGCCCCGGCATGCAACACCACATATAAACACTTAACTAACCTGACGTTATTAGCTCATCACGGAAAGCTTGTCGATAGGATGGGTTTAGCCTTTAGCAATGAGAAACCGCTAGGTTCCTGTACCTTTGATATACAATGTACACTAGAGGTAAGCAGACCTAAGAGGTTATCGCACCTGATAAGTGGTGTTTATGTGCCAAAACCGGCAAAACAAATGGCAAGAGATCAAATTTCTTTTATAATCTACACCATAGAACACTAGGCCAGATTGATCAAGATTTTCTCTAATATATTTCCTTTCAAGATACCTATTTATTCACACTCAATTATTACCTTCAAATTGAATTATGTGATCTAACATATCTGTTAACTTTTTCCGTTAAATATTCACCGGGCACAATTTTTTGCGCAATGGGACCAACCTCGTTGAGATTTTAACCCGTTTAGTTCAACTCCGTATATCTTATATCATAATCATCAAAAGTGACTACTACTACTATATAAGAATACGGTCATTAGTCAGATTCTGAAGAGAATTTCTGTACACACCAATCCCACATATACAAAAGTTGGCCATAATATAAGTTAACTCTGTTTTACTTTTATTAAATTCAAATGATAATGTTAGGTAGTTAGCAACAAAAAATAATACATATGCATTTCGATCATTTAATTTAGAATTATCAGAATATCCTACCATTGTATATATTATTTTCAACAAAAATATTCATTTTAATCAAGTAGATTTCTACATATGTAATAGGACGTGATAATTTCATTTAGTTATACATATAAGTCTTTTTATTTAATATTTCAAATATCTTATTATACTCCCGCAGACGGGGAGGTAAAAGAAAATTTCTTTAACATACAGGAAACACGGGGGAAAGATTCATACCCAATTGACATTAATATAACGGGCGCGGATACATTCGTCCCTACACATGCCCCGTTTATCTAATAACCAAAACTTTTCCAAGAGCGAGAGGTTGAGATTCAACATTATCAAAGATTCCAAGCGGGTATATAGGTCAGAGTCGGGTCAAAGTAGAGGATAGTCCCGCCGGTAATTGTCCCTGTATTATTTGGAAAGATTGGCCAAACGCATAGGGCGGTACGTCTCTAGTGTTAATATCCAAATATAGTAATAAGAGGTTCTTTAGCAGTCGAACATGTCCTTCATATCTGATAATTATTATTCCCCCCACCACTATACTTCTGTCAATAAATATATTTCGTGTTTTTATGTGTGCACAATGATTAATATTCATATAATTTAAATATTCAATCAGAATTCTATAATGGGAATCCACTTATCAGATGGAATAAACCAGGTTAACCTAAATAGTTTAATAGAACACCATTCCAACAAACGTTATAAAAACTGTTATTAAACAAACCAGCACATTCGAAAAAATTAAACGAGAGAATTATAATTAATCAAATTAGCCATCAACTGGAATTATTAACAAATTATGCATAATTTAATTATTTCATATTTTTCCATATGAGATTTAGCTATGACAATAGATGTATATTCATATCAAACACCATGCAACACAACACAAGACTCTCTGAATGTGAAGAACACTATCTTCGCCGTAATAAGATGCGCATTGTTTGACAATCCAGTTTTATAGATATAATCATAATAAACGGGTGGGTTCAGAGAGCATGGCTCTGTCGTAGGAACAAGGACACCCTTATATTAGCTGATTTGACCAGTCAGAAAAACATCGAATGAGTAATCCTAAAACGGGTGGGTAATCACAAAGAAATGGTTCCATAGAGCACCAAAAATTAATATAATTATATATATAGAAGGCATGCAAATAAAAGTTCCGGTGCTGTGAATAAGGCTAAGAGATATCAATGCACCAACCCCGCGATGAGGCTATCTATCATTTATATTTATAATTAATAATAATAAACACTAAAAAATCCCATATCATCAAAATAAAATACACAATAAACATCAACATAATAAATAATAATAATAATATAATAATAATAACAACAAAATTTGAAGGAATTATTATAATCACAACTATGAAATAAATTAAAATCCCATTGTTTACTAAGAAGAGTAGAGAGAACACCACTCAATAAAGACAAATTCATAAGACAATTAATAATTGCATCAAATAATTATGCAACTAACTAATGGTATGGAATTTATTCTATTTTATTTATATTTTTAACAAAAAAGAGTATTCATATTACACAAACAATTTGAAAAGTGAAAACTACACAATTCAGATATCAATAAACAATATTAAAACTCCTAAGACCCAAAGCTCTATCAAGACCCCCCAAATCACAGAAATCACACATACAATTATCAAAGGAGCCATTTCAAATAAGCAAAAGTGTCAATTAGCAAGGAAAGTTTTTGAAGCAGCAACATTTTAGCTTCTTCAATTTTAGTATATATTTATGTAAGACCATGGGTTATTACCAAATTCTGTTATGTCACCTAATACTTTATAATATAATTGGCTCTTAATCTTTTTCCCTCCCCGTTATATTGTGTTGTGTCTAACCAATGGGACATTTACTTATACTCATCACTCTTTATAATATGATTTTTTCCGCACCTATATCCGCTCACGTAATTAAATCATTCCCCCAATCTTTGACATAGGGGACATTCTTGTGGTGGGGAAACTCCTCCTTGCATTTGGTAAAAATCTTAGAATAATAACCTTTGTGCCAATATAACTATGGGTATGTATTTTAAAGGAGAGTATTCGCTAATATACAATCATTCAATACTTTAAATTTATATCGACACTATGAACAATTTTACATATAAGAAATGTATTTATAATTCTGGTTGATATACTTTAAATCCTCACCCTTAATATATAACCCCCAGAAAAAACATTGGAGTTCATTGAATAACTAAAAGTTCAAAGCAGACCCGCATGGCTTTCCCGTACACAGAAAATATACACTCGCTATAAACCCAAGTGATAAATAGTGATTTATAGGATTCCTAAATTCAACGGAAAAATTTGAAGCCCAGTAAAGGCCAACCCCCTTTCCCTTATTCCTAATAGATTTAAAGACCCCTTATTATTAACCAAGGGTCCACAGGTCCCCTTCGTGGACATAATTAATTAATTAATGGATCCTGACCAAGAATTTTAAGGGTCTGTTTGGGAAACCCCGGAAAATGGATTTCTGGAAAATCAATTTTCCGAGTTTTTGGTGTTTGGCTAGACAGAAAAAGTGAGAGTCAAAGGGAAAATTACTTCTGGGTACAATGGAAAATGACCATAATATTTTTCTGGAAAATGACTTCCCTTTTTTTTTGGGGAAGTCATTTTCCGCTTCTTCTTCCTCGCACAAAACCAGACTACCGCCTCCTTCTTCTTCGCCAGACCACAGACTACCACCTCCTTTCTTCTTCGCACAGTTCTTGGACGCCTTCTTCGCGACATTCACGACCACCGGAGACCATTACCCACAGCCGGACCTAATGGGTTTCGACTTTGGAAACCCACAGATCTGGTTTTTCCCAAGTCGAAAACCAGTTTGGTTTTCTGACTTGGAAAACCAGAAATCTCTGGTTTTCCAAGCCAGAAACCCAGATTGGTTTCCTTGGAAACCAAACTGGTTTCCTTTGAAACCAATCTGGTTTCCCTTGCGGAAACCAAACCATTTGCTTGGTTTGGTTTCCGGCCCAAGGAAAAACCAAACCAGATGCCGGAAACCAAAACCCAGAGCACTGGTTTGGTTTCCGGCGATAAGGAAACCAGTCTATTCTTTTTAATTTTTAATAAATTTATTATTTGAATTTTTTAAATAGATTTAATTTGAAGATTATACCTATTAGACAAGCTAAATCTATCTCATTATACAATCCAAAATGTGAATTATATAATTTTATCATTTTCCTACCTTATTTTTTGAAAATGAACCAAAACAACAAAGGCAGTTTTTCTGTTTTGTGCAGCCAAACACCGGAAAGGAAAATGTTTTATGGAAAATGAGTCATTTTTCAGAAAACATTTTCCAGAAGTCATTTTTCGTGCTTTCCAAACGGACCCTAATCCTTTTAAATTGTTCGGGGTGGAATTAATTACATAATTAATTCCGGGTTGAAGATCGTAACACAGAGTGTTACACCTATGACCGGGTAGAGTGCGGTTTCTTCGGTCAGTTATGTTGAAGATGGGGTTCAGCGAGAAGTGGGTAAGCATCCTCCTAGAGACTGTAAGCTGTGTAAAATACAATATTCTACATGAGCAGTGTTGGTTGGAACCGGTTGTGCAGGACGGGGTTACGCCAGGGTGACCCGTTGTCACCGTATTTGTTTTTAATGGTTGCAGAAGGATTGAGTGTGCTGATAGATAACCGGATGAGAAGAGGGTTGCTGCATGGGGTATGTGTAGCGCGGGGGGCACCGTCGATCTCACATATTCTGTTTGTTGATGACTGCTTATTGTTCATGCGTGTAAACTCGGACGAAAGCTATCAGATGAGGGAGTTAATGAATGTGTACGCGCAAGCGACCGTCCAATTAATTAATTATGACAAGTCTGCGCTGTGCTTTAGTTCCAATGTTGATGTCACTAACAGAGTTAATGTGGTTAACATTCTTGGAGTTGTGCAGGGTAATGTGGGAGGAAAGTATCTTGGACTTCCTTCATTGGTGGGTCGCAATAAGAAGGCAATTCTGGGGGTTTTGAAAGAGAGAATTCTACAGCGGGTCAGAAAGTTGGAACTCACGATTCCTATCCCGTGCTGGGACGGTGAGGTGTTGCTAAAAAATGTGCTACAGGCTTTAGCATGCTATTCCATGATGGTGTTCGCTTTGCCCATCAATCTTTGCAGGGAATAGAGGTTATACTCAACCAAATATTGGTGGACCGGCATGGTTAGTGATAGGAAGGGTGTGCAGTGGAAATCATGGCGGCTTTGAGTGTGTCCAAAGGCTAAAAGGCGGGCTTGCCTTCAGAAGGATTCAGGGAGATGAACCTGTCTCTTTTGGGTAAGCAGGCTTGGCGCCTACTAACTCGTCCTAACTCGTTGGTTGCACGCGTGTATAAGAGTAGGTTATTATCCTTCACTCTAATTTTTTTGATGCAGAGCTTAGGTGTGTAAACCCTTCTTACATACGGCGTGGGATTATTGAGGTTAAAAATATTGTGCGAGAATGGACCCGGTGAAGCATAGGGAATGGTCGGAGCACACACTAGGGTCTGAGTTGGATCAAACCATCTAAGCGATGCTCCTGTTAGTTCCTTATTAAGAAGTGGAGGACATGGTAGGGACGTTGCGTTCGTCGGAGATGCTGTCTTGTGACCGGGATGCCTGCAGTATTCTTAATATTCCAATAAACTTCTGTTTTCCTAATGATGCATGGGTATTTGGAGTGCGGAGCCAAAGGGATAAACTAATACTGTGAAGTCATATGTTACAAAAAAGCTAGTTGGGGATGTATTGCAGATAAGTCATGGCATCTGATATGAGTCTGCATGTCCAGCCAACAGGTTCGTGTGTTTTGCTGGCAGCTTGCTTCGTCTATTCTGCCCACAAGGGATGCGTTGCTAGCTAAGCGTGTTGCACCACATCTAAGGTGTCACATGTGTGGAGCGGTAGACGATACAACAGTGCATCTCTTCCGGGACTTGCTATCATGCAACTGCACTATGGGCTTCCTTCCAACTGCCGCTAACATTCTCATGATCAAGGCTACGTTAGTAGACTGGTTCTTTGATCATCTAGTCAAGCTCAATGCGGATGTGCAAAATGCCGATTTGTGATGCTTTGTTGGGGTTTGTGGCAAAGCAGGAATGATGGGGTGTGGAAAGGTGTGGCATTTGATAGACAATTGGTTATGCATGAAACTACAGCTTATTGGGAAAATTGGAGGATGGTAAATGACGCACAAGTCGGCTCTGGGCTCAGTCCTAATGTCGTTTAATGGAGTCCACCGCAAGCGGGTAGACTAAAACTGAACACCGATGCTTCTGTTGATACGGCACGTAATATCATGTGGCTAGGTTGGGTTTTGCGGGATGAAACATGCCTCTTTTTTGCGGCCCGATCAGTCCATATTATGGGCCACCACACGGTTGCGGAGCGCAGAGGCACTGTGTTTGCGGGAGGCGTTGAGTTGGTTCAGCGGTACGGGGATGGCCGGGTGGATGTAGAGATTGATTCGCAGTTATGTTATCCTGTGATTCATGCTAGTTCTTGCTTTTCTGCTTTTGATTTTTTAGTAGATGATGTAAAGCAAGTTTCCTCTATGATAAATGGGGTTAACTTTAATTTTGTTAAACGATCTGCGAATCGCGTGGCCCATGCGTTGAGCTCGAGAAGCCGTATCAACGTCAAGTTGTGGGGAGTGGTTCGAGTATGCCACCGTCCTTTCTTGTTCCCATTCTTGCTAATGATTTAATGAATTGAGTTGCTTTTTCCAAAATAATGCTCACTTTTATATATAATTTAGAATTAGAATTTCAGACATTATTTATTTTTTTTAATTTACCATTTATTCATTTCTTTATTCTTAATTTCTGAATTTAATTATATTTTACTTTACCTATTTGTTCCCTTATCTTGATTCAAGCAAAAAATAATAGGAGCACGCACGCAGCTAATCCCCTATCGAGAAATGCAATGTACTGACACGCGCGTACTAATTAATTGTCAACCACGTAGTCTACCAATGAATTTGTCAAATAAGTAGTCTACCAAAAAAATTAACATTAAAATTGAATTTATGAATTGTAAAATGTTAATTTATTTTATTTGAATAAATTAGTCAGATGCATTTTATCAAGTATCTTATGATTTGATCGCATTATTGTGATTATTTCAAATAGAAGATTATAGGTTTTAGGGTTAGATTATAGTCATAAAAAAGTTATATGTATTTTTTTTTTTTTTTATTTTATGCAACTTCTTAATACAAATACAATTTCTACTTATCCCATTCTATAATGAAATTTAATCATACCTTACAATAAAAGAACAATATAAATGTATAGTAAAGTAGTGGTAGTGAGTAGTTTTCGTTTATATATATATACTAGTTTTTTACGCGCATTGCGCGATTGGGGTAATGCCCAATGTTTTTTTAAATATATTTTAAGTATATCAATGCAGAATTATATTAGAATTGTTCATGCATAAATAATTGAATGTTGAATTTGCGTATTTAAATAGGTAATTCTAAGTTTACAAATGCAAGATAATATAGTCAAGATTGATTATAATTGTCAATAAAATAATTGTATATGTATGGTTGAAACCAAATACGGGACATAAGAAAGAGCAAATAAATATTAGGACATAAAATTTTAAATATTACTAAAATTGAAGAGCTAATTGTTGATTGTCAAACAATGACATTGCGAGGTAGTTTTCCACTTCAATTTGTTGTGTAATATGAATACTCTTTTTGTAAATAAATCCTCCAAGTAGTTAATATGATTGCTTAATTATATTTTTTTTATTATTTTTTTATTTTTTAAACATTATTATTATTATTATTATTATTATTATTATTATTATTATTATAATTATTATTATTATTATTATTATTATTATTTATTATAATTATATGTATACCCACCGTTGATATCTTTTTACCCACCGTTACATGTTAATTTAAAAAAGCTAATTTTTTCAAATATTTTTTACCCACCGTTGATATAATTCGCTGGTCAAATCAGCTAATATATAATCCGCTAACGCTACCCTAACTACTGATTGTCAAACAAGGACATTACGAGATAGTTCTCACTTCAATTTTGTTGTGTGATTTGAATATTCTCTTTGTCAACAATTTCTCAAGTAGATTAATATGATGGCTTTTTATTAATTATATTTTCTTATTTTTTCTGGTGTAATAAATACGTTTTTTTTTTTTTTTTTATTTTTGTAGGAAGTAAAAAAATAAATAATTATTAATTATAAAAAAAAGAGTTATAATTAAAGAAGAACCAAATAATAAATCATTCTTTGAGTCAATAATCTGCATGAAGGAATGGTTTTCCATTTGAATACTCAAAGATCACATTCGAAGTACTCAAAAAGCGCGATGGAGAATTTAAAAAAATATCATAAGTCGAGCCAACGACGATAAAAAAGGCCGCTGCTTGGGAGCAACCCTAAGGTGTGTTTGTTTCCATTTTTATTTATTTTAATTTATTTTATTCCTATTTTCCCTCCCATTCAATAATCCTTTTCTGCATTTTTTTATCAACATGGGGGGAACAATGTTGATATAATGTGGGGAGGGGATTTAAGTCTTATTATTTATTTGCTTATGTAAAAAAAAAAAATTTTCATGGAAGAAAGAATTTATAGAATTCTCTATTTGCGAGTGAAAACTAGAGAATTATAGATTCTTATCTGGAGCAGAGAACTAGAACCAGAGATAAAATCACCACGCAAACAAAGAGAGAGAAGAAAAGTGCTGCTACTGAAGGGTTTTCTTGAGAAGAAAATAAAGGGGCAAAATTCGGAAAACAAACCACTATTTTTTTTTTTTTTTTTTTAAATTTTTTTTAGCTTTAGGTTCCCTTAAATTTCGTTTGCAAAAAGAGAAAAGGCCAAGACAGACCATTACGGGACTGGAGGGAGTATAAAAATGTATATACAAGAAGTTAAGATAAATTTAGAGTATATATTATGTCATATTCACTATATAGTTTAAATAACCAAATTAGATTATTGCATGAGAAAAGAAGTTGCATGAGATATATATATATAAATCTATCTATTTGGGAAACTTGTTTTGGAGGACTGTTAGTGACTATTAGTTCCTATTCGGAAGAAAAGAAGAAAGAAATAATTTTGAGAAAAGAAAGAAATTGTCAAATGAGAACCGAAAGAGATATATGAAACGTGACTTGGTCGATATTCATGATAATTTTTTTTTGAAACGGTCACATTGGAGCCAAAAGAGTATTTAGAAGTAATGAGGGTGGATATTTCCTAGTTACTAGTTAGACTACCTGCCGGGCTTTGGAATTCTGGTTAGAGGAGTGTGCACACTAAAGTAACAATAATGGCAAATTTTGTAATAAGGTGAAAATAATCCGCCAGCCATTGTTACGTTGTAATGATACCGCATTTGTAGTTGTATTATTTTAAAAAAATTTTGGGTTTTTAATAGACAACCATTTCTATAGAAATGGTTGCCTTAAATAGAATTGTGTTATTATAATAGGCAACAGTTTCTATGTGCACTTAAATATAACCTAGACTAGATCTACAAAGTCACTCCATCGATATATATCTAGTATCTGTACTGTCGCGCTCATTTCTTAATCCTCTCATACACGATGTTAACCTCTTTACCGTAGGTCTGTACCTAGTTAGCTGGTTACAGTTCTAAGTTGAACAAAGCTATCATAGTTAATCACTTTTATTATATTATTTCTTGAGGTTTAAATCTGAGTTGCACAGTCTGTACCTAGGTCAGCTGACGCTTTGCTTGAAGATCGTCGCGGCATGCACGTACAATCCTCAGTAGATATTAGGAAGGTGTTGTGGTAGTAATGGCTGGTAGCTTTTGTACTTTCCTATTGTATAACTCATTGGTGAACATCTATAGTGGATTGGGAGACGTTGGGTTGCCCCGCAGACGTAGAGAAGTGCTCCGAACTACGTAACACTTTCTTGTATTCTTGATTTATTTTCTTCAATTATTTTTCATTACCTATTATTGGATAAATGACTAAATTATGGGATATGATTATAGTTATTAATCAAAGTAGAAATTGGGTCCTCGATCATTGCATTCAAGATCATGACGCACTTTTTCAACTTGGTATCCACCGCCTAGACTTAATTTAATTAGTCTATCAGAATCTGGCTAATTGCGTGGCTTCTTGAACTCAAGATTTACGCGGCCTTTTATTCTGTAATAACAAGAATTCTTATAAATTACTTATAGTCATCTCATGGTTTGAT
>VALG01002090.1:0-10535 GCA_009835305.1 Ipomoea purpurea
GTATGCACCATGCTTGGTGCATACGGATGCACATCATAATTTGCCCCGTTTTCCCCCCTTTTTGTTGGATATCCATTCTAAATGACTTCTTTATAAAATATTTGTCAAACACTGAAAATTTAGAAAACATTTTCCGAAAGTTATTTTCTGGGTTTCCAAACGCACCCTAAGATTTCATCCTTTAACTTTGGGTAGGGAGCAGTCTTAAATTTTCAGGCTAGTTACCCACCCTATTAAAGGTATTTATAATTCAGCACAAAGATTAGTTCTTGACGAGCCCATTAGAGACATTTATAATTCAGCACAAAGATTAGTTACTGTGTCTGGCTATGGAAACCTTAGATACACTAAAAATAAAAAATCAAAATCATTAAATTCGGGGCAACTCAACCAAATTGGTTTTAGGCTATTAACTTGACAACCACAAAATTATAATTTCTACTCACAACGAGGGTAACTTATTGGCCTTCTAGATTTGGACCGGCCAATTATAAATAACCTAAGTCACCTATTTAGATTTGGAAAATTCTATTTGCACTACCCTATTTGCTATTTACACCACCCCATTTAAATAGGTATATAGCTTTATAGGTTGTGTACAATAATAATAAAAAAAGTATTATTTGCACCACCTCATAAATGCTAATCAAACATTAATATTTACTTATTTATTTTACTTTTCAATTGTTTTTTTTTTTTTTTTTTTTTTTTTTTGTTTTTTTTTTTCTTTTTCTTCCTCTTTCCCATTATCTCTTTCTATGGCCCCTTGAGAAATTAAACTTTTGTAGCACAGGATGAAGCAATGGAAGACACTCTATATAACAAAATTAAACTTTATATAGTTTGATGAATCATTCTCATTTTCTTTGTATCAAAAAATGTTATTTATAATATTTTTAAATTAATTAGGTTCGACTCATTTTTTCAGTAATTAGGTTCAACTCATGTTTAGTCATCAGTACATAATACGCATGTGAACAATACAAAATTAAATGTCGTTCTAATAAGTAGGGGTGTAAATGAGGCCGAGCAGCTCGGTCAAAGTTCGGGTCGAGCTCGTTCAAATCGCAGCTCGAGCCGACTCGGGAGCGCTCGTTTAGTAATCGAGCTCGAGCGAGCCTAGATATTCTAAGCTCGTGGTCGTCGAGCCGCCTCGCGAGCCATATAAATTATAAATATATAATACAAATATCATATAATATAATATAATAATAATTAATAAAAAATAACAATTAGAAATTAAATTTTAAACCCAAAATCCCTAAAAGATTTCTATTATTTATGTATGGATAAAACAAAGTAGTTTGAATTTTTATCAAAAGTTTTAAATAGGTCAAATGCAATGTCAAAATCGAGCTCGAACTCGAGCTCAAGATCGAGGCTCGAGTTCGAACTCGAACAATCGAGCTGCTCGAGCCGAGCTCGAGCAGCCCGAAAATTACCGAGCTCGAGCTTGAGCATCATTCTTGAGCTCGATCGAGCTCGAGCTCGAACTCGAGCCGAGCCTTCATAACGAGCTCGAGCTCGAGCCTACCCAAGCTCGAGCTCGGCTCGGCTTGTTTACACCCCTACTAATAAGTAATAAGGATGCATATTTATACAATTAAGGAGAGAAGTTTTAATGGCTACATACTTCAATAGCGCACATAATGACTCAGATATTTCCCAAATAGAGTGAAAACTCGTAACGGTAATAATAGTTGTAACGGATATTAATTGATCATGCTTCTCCGACCTCATATGTTGACTTGAATCGTAACACAACGCTCCTAGGCCGCCGACCTTGAGGTCGGCATCTTTGTCATAGATTTGAGTTTCTTCGACCTAAAACTATTCAATCGGGTCCAATATATACATTCATATTAAAAATATAGTTTTAGGACTCTCATGATGTTGTTAGCTAGTGTGTCATTTCAATTATTTTCCCCCGTGCCATAAAATTTAACTTATTGTTGATAATGTTTTTAAAGAACAATAAAATCAAACATGAATCATGAAAATTCATCCTGAATATATTTTTCTTTTATAATATTAAATTGATTGTTATATTAAATAGATTTCAAATTTATTTATACATGAAATAATAACTTTTAAAAGGTCAAGACATTGTGGTCTAATGACACTTGGGTTGGACTCCCATATGAGAAGTTGTGCGTTTGAACCTTAGTGGAGGTGTTATTGGCTCTTTGTGCTTCAGTAGATTGAAAAAGTAGTTATGAACATATACTACATCTAATTTTTGAGTTTGATGAATATATAAATTTACATATTTATTATGTCACTTTTAAATAAATTAAATGAAAAAAGCACAAAAAAGTATTTATACTTTAATTAATACGAAGTAATTTTAATAGTATCATCTATTTTTTTCTCCAAGAACACAGCAGAGGCTACACAACAGAGCATCTCAAACATGATGGGCATCGCTAGTGTCTTGGACCTAGGGAAATACCTTGGAATACCATCCTTGCATGGCCGATTGAAGAATCAAACCTTTTGATGGCATCTTGACAAAGATCAAGTCCAAATTAACAGGATGGAAAACCAAAACCCTCACTCTTGCCGGAAGGCAGGTATTGGCTCAGTCAGTATTAGCTTCGGTTCCCCTCTATGCCATGCAGACAGTGCTTCTTCCAGCAGGAGTTAACCAATCAATTGAAAAGATTATTAGAAATTTCCTTTGGGGCAGCAAGGAAGGTGAGAGGAAATGTCATCTAATCAAATGGGATGTTGTCACAAGAAGCAAATCCTTTGACGGCTTGGGCATTCGTAGAATGGAGGTCATGAACATAGCATTTATGGCCAAGCTAGGTTGGCGTCTCCTCCACGAGAAGCATGGATTATGGGCCCAAGTCCTAAGAGCAAAATATGGATGCTCAGAGGTTTGTTCAAACTGGAAACCAAAAGCTGCTATGTCGAATACTTGGAAGGGAATACTCAAAGCGGTCCAACATTACAATCTGGCCTACGGAAGCAGGTAGCTAATGGTCTCTCAACCTCCTTTTGGCATGACACTTGGATCGACAATATACCCCTTTTGGAAAAGGCTCTAATCGCTGTACCAAATGAAGAACTCTCCAACAAAGTGGCCGATTATTGGAACCCAAACAATGGATGGGATTGGAACCGCTTAAATCCATTACTTCCGGAGCTTGATCTGTCTAAGGTGGCGAGCATTATGCTCTCAAATGACCTTAACGCACATGACTCGCTACGATGGTCTGGGGAAGCATCAGGTTCTTTCTCAGTCTCTTCGGCCTATGATATAGGAATTGGGGAGCCGCAGCCCTTGAATCCGGCAAAATGGAACAATATTTTGGAAAATCAAGGTAACTAACAGTGTTCGTGGTTTCCTGTGGCTGGTTGGTCATGACAAAATCATGACAAACTTGAGTAGGGTGAAGCGTGGTCTATCCCACAACGACAGATGTTGACGATGTCCAGATGAAATCGAAGATGTAGACCACGTTTTGCGAAGATGTCCGGAAGCAGTCCCAATCTGGAAGGCACTTTTTCCAGCCTATCATGCCAACCTTTTACACGACCCCTTCCCCGTCTGGTTCTCGAAAGGTATTAAGCGCACCAAATCCACCAGAATTCCCTCCAACGATGAAGTGCTCTTTGCCCTAACCCTCTGGTGGATCTGGAGATAGAGGAACGATATGGTTTTCAATAACGTAGCAAAGCCTCTAAGTTTCAAGCTCGCCTGGATTAGGACACAGGCAGAGGAATCCTGCAGAGCTTTCGCGAAGGCCATTAGAGGGCAATCCGGAATGCAGTACTGGGCACAAAGATGCTGGTCGAAACCACAACAAGGTTTTGTGAAAGTCAATGTTGATGGCTCGACTACACTCAACACCAACTTAGCCGGCTGTGGGGGAGCAATTCGTGATGATACTGGGACTTGGATACAGGGCTTCTCCTATTCTATAGGCTGCTGTACCCCTCTTGTAGCTGAGGCATGGTCACTCCTGAAAGGAATTCAACTAGCTGCCTCCCTAGACTTCAGAAATGTCATTTTCGAATCAGATTCCAGCCTTATTTGCTCCTACCTAAATGACAAAGCTCCTGAGTCTTCTGTGGTAACCAACATTATTCAAGCTTGCAGAATTGAGCTGCGGAACTTCGACAATTGGCAAGTATCAAAGATTAATCGCGAACAAAATGCAGTTGCAGATGTTCTGGCAAAACTGGCCCTAAATCTCCAGCGAGGCCTTCATATCTTCCATGACCCACCAAGGGATGTTTTAAGCATTCTTGAAGATGACTCTCTTGGTTTCCCTCACTGGAGGGCTACCACTAGTCACTCCTGATGTGTAATAGTTGTGTTGTACTCTATTCGTTGGGTTCCCCCCTCCTTTAATAATAGAAAAACTTTTAATATTTTCATATAATTTGTTGAATTATTAAATTCAGAAAAATATCAAGATTTCTGTGGAGTCTTGTTTAACAGTTTAGAGTAGCTCAAAAATATATGTATACGTTAATTAATATTTCTTTTTTTTTAAGTTTTAATTAATTAAATTTTAAATTAAAAATTATTAATTACACCTCATAAATGAGGTTTGACCAAGGTAGTGCAAATAGCAAAAATGAATCCCCATTTAACTATTTACACCACAGGTGTGTTGGAAAATTAGCTTAAAATGGAATATTAATTGGCTACTTTGTGGTACAATTATCAGTGGGGTCCACTTTCGATTTGGGTCAGGTCAAAGTGGATTCATGTTCTTCGTAGTAAGACGGAGAGATTGATATATTGTATGCTCAAAACGGATAATGAGTGAATGAGATATTGATTCTCAAAGTAGACCCATCTGAATTGGGAAATGAAAGGAAAATAGGGACTTTGTCCCACATTGGTTTGGAAACAAGATTTGCCCCCCTTATATACAAGAGCTCATTTCAAGCTTGTAGAAGAGCTCAAAAGGCTTGATTTAAGCTCGCGTGCGCGGGCACGAATGTCGTTCGGAAATTGGCTGGTCGTGGCGGGCTAAGTTATGCCAAACTTCGGTATCTTTTTTCATATGTTATAGTCACTTGGCTCGGCCAAAACCGAGAGCACACTCTCGTGCTCGCACGAGAGGTTGTGGTGCACCGAGAGCAAAACTCTCGTGCAACGGTGAATACAAGAGGTGTACTCTCGTATTGCACCACAGCACGAGAGTGGGTACTCTCGTGCACCACAGCACGAGAGCTCGTGCACCACAGCACGAGAGTGTGTACTCTCGTGCACCCCAACGGTCAGAAACCCGAAAGTGCAGAAGATTAAACTCATCTGTTACAGAATTAATACTGTTTTAATTCCAATTTTAAATTCTGAGTTTAATCATACTTAGTGGTGACCGTTACAGGTGTTACACAATTGGTTTAAATACCAATTAAAGGCCATGCTGAATGCTATCCCTTCCAACGAGCCCTATATAAAGAGAGGTAGAAGCAATAGCATTTTACACACAGTGAAAAACCAAAGGAATTCTAGTAGCTTTCAGCTTCAAAACTTCTACTTCTACTCTCTTCTTTCCCCAGCTGTGTTCCAGCTTTGCTTTGTTCGTCAGGCTCTTTGTTTAGGTGCTTAAACAAAGAGTCGTAGCACGTTTTATCCTGGGAAACCTAGGCTACAACGCTCCTAGCACTTGTGGGAGGTTGCAAATAAGGTTTTAAGGAAAGAACCTTGTGTTCGAACTCGTGCTAAAGCCTTCACCCAAACACTCAACTCTTTTCCTTCCCAGTTTTATGTTTTCCCTTGTTATAATAATTTTTCTGTAGAATGATTATATTTGGGAATTTTTCAACCATATTACCCAACAATCTTAAAACCTTATATATGTTTCCCGTTGGTTGTTTATCTCTAATTTCCTAGAAGAAATGGAGAATCCAGTTTTGCCAGCTCTCGGGGAGGAGAATGTTGTTGAGAACAACAATGGTGGAATGGCAATAATGTTGCTAATTCCCAAGCTACACCAGTGAACATTAGTTCACAAGATGGTGGGAGAACTGAGGGATATATTCCCATGACTCGGGTACCTACGGTACCGAGTGGTTCGGACGAAAGAACGGAGAAGTTCACCGGTATTGGATCGAACTTCAAGAGGTGGCAGCAAAAGATGTTGTTCTACCTGGCAACTCTCGGTTGGCAAGATTCTTGACCGAGAAGGTTCCCGAATTAAGGGAACAGGATGCTCAATCCGTAATGGCAGTTGGCTATTGGAAGGATTCAGACTTCTTATGCCGAAACTACATCCTGAACGGATTATGTGATGCGTTGTACGACGTATATCGCAAGATTGGAACAGCAAAAGCGCTGTGGGAAGCCTTGGATCATAAATACCGAAGTGAGGATGCCGGCGCAAAGAAATTTGTGGTTGGCCGATTCCTTGACTTCAAAATGGTTGATTCCAAGACCGTGCTAAGTCAGGTTGAAGATTTACAACTAATCTTTGATGAAATTCGTGACGAAGGCATGACGTTGAGTGAAACCTTCCTAGTGGGATCCGTTATCCACTTGTTGCCTTTGGGGTGGAAGGACTTCAAGAATTACCTTAAGCATAAGGAAAGGAAATGAACCTGGAGGATCTGATCCAGCGACTCCGAATTGAGGAGGGGAACAGGACGAATGATGGCAAAAATTCTGTTACTGTTGGCGCTAAAGCCAATGTTGTGGAGCACGCTAAAGGCTCAGAGAGAAGAAGAAGGACAAGCAAAAGCTAGGTCCGAAAGGAGGCGTTACCAAGAAGAAATTTCATGGAAAATGCTTCAATTGTGGCAAGTCTGGCCAAGTCCTCTGAATGCAAAGTCTCAAAGAAAAAGAACAAGAGTTCTGAAGCTAACATGGTTGAGGAAAGCAATCAGAAGGAGGTTGAGATTAGCCTTTCGGCTATGGTGACCGAGGTGAACCTCGTGGATTCTAACCCACGAGAGTGGTTCATCGATATGGTGCACCAGAGGAACTTATGTTGCAACCGAGAAATGTTTGAACACCTTTGAGACGAGGGGTGAGAAGGTTTTTTGGATGGGAATAGTCAGTCTGCTGTGGAAGGCGTGGGCAAGGTGGTTCTGAAGATGACTTCCGGGAAAGAACTGATGTTGAACAACGTATTGTATGTTCCGGATCTGAGGAAGAATCTTGTGTGTCTGGCTCACTGTTGAACAAGCATGGCTTTGCATGGTGTTCGAGTTAGGACAAGGTGTTGTTGTCAAGTTAGGAATGTTTGTAGGCAAGGGTTATGTAACTGATGGGCTTTAAGCTTAATGTAATGCTATTATCATGAATAAGAGCAAAGTTACTTCCGTTTACTTGCTTGATCTTCCAATTTGTGGCATGGTAGACTAGGTCACGTTAATTATAACTCTATGCGTAGATTAATTAACATGAACCTAATTCCTAATTTCATATTAACACAAATACATAAGTGTGAAATTTGTGGTGGTGTGAGGCAAAACTAACGAATGTACCTTTCAAATCGATTTGAAAGGAAACTGAGCACTTGAATAATCCATAGTGATTTGTGCGATTTAGATGGATACAAACGAAGAGGTGGTAATAAATATTTTTATTCACGTCTAGTTAACGATAGCACAGTTATTGCTACGTGTATTTGCTTAAAAGCAAATGACGAAGCAAACGAGCACTTTTGGATAAAGTAGAATTCAATTTTTTAGAATGGGAAGTTTGAAAACCAATCTAACCATAAAGATAAGAAATTTAGAAGCGATTAGAGGTGGTGAGTACGAAGGACACCTATTGGATGCTTCTGTGCGAGTGTGGAGGTTAAACACGAGGGTGTGCAAATACAGGAGATAGCCATACAGATCGAGTGACGGTAACTCTCTTTTTTGTTACCATTAGCATGTGTATGTTTTTTTATTTTTTTTACGGTAGAGTGGTGTTGGGGGGCATCTGTTACGGAATTAATACGTTTAATTTGTGTCAACTTTTAAATCTCAGATTTAATCTACTACTGACCTTACTCACCTCAATCAACGGTGTATTGCCGAATGAAAGGAAATCGTACATTTTGAAAGATTATGATGAATGCGATGCTTATTAAGTTCGGGACGCTACCTCAAAGATGCGTGGGGGTGAGGCATATTTTGACAAGTAATTACCTTTTAAATAGGTACCCCAAGAATCTTCGGATGAGACTTTCTTATGAGCTCGTGGAACGGTTAGGAAACCTTCGCTACCGTAAGGACTGGAACGAGTGTTGGGGTGTCCTTGCCAAAGTTTTGGTGCCCACACTAAAGAAAGTAAAGAGCTAGGTACCCCTAAGGACCGTGGCTGTATTCTTTATTGGCTGAATGCACAATAACAGTAATGCCTTATCGGTTCTTAGTACACGAATCCCTTAACTCAGATCCTACATAAGAACCACGATAATAGAATCAAGGAATTGCATCTTTCTTTGAAATGTGTTTGCTTTGTAGGCAATCAAACGAGATCAGAGTTTCGTCAAAACGATTACGTTGACGAGTACAATGGATAACATGAATAGTGGGAGAAATTCCGGAAGAAGGATGGAAACTTGAGAGCTCGAGCCGAGACGTAGTAAGGCGGGCGAGAGTGAAAAATCATTTGGTCCTGAAGTTTGCTTTCTAACTATTTGATTTGGAGCACTCCGATTCAAAGTAACTTCCCTAGCTTGTTTATTGAAAATTGACCCTGATTTATAAAAACGATATGTTGGGGGACAACGAGCCTCGGAACGTGGAGGGAGGTGGGGGTGACTCTACAGAAGGCCAATTGGAGAGAGTGGGACGGCCTTATTAAAAGTGAAGTGGATGGTGGGGTGTGGGGAATCACACTTGGGAACTGTGGGTTGATCTTCCTCGGGTAAGTAAACCTTAGGATCCAAGTGGTCTTTAAAAGGAGAGAAGATGAAAACCCGATGGGGGGTCATCGGAGAGGCTATAAAGGCTAGGTTGTAATCAGAGGCTTTACAGGAACGCTTGAGGGGTTGGGTATAGCTTCTACGCAGTATTTTCCCGTGACGGGAATGAGATAACTCCATTACATGGGAGGGGGGGGTTGTATAGGGGGGGACGCGTTGCGGAATTTAGGGAGTTCATCAAGGGGGGGGGGGAGTGGACGTTAAAACCGTTCTCCGCCTATAACAATGCGAGGTCTGTAGAGATTGAGGAAATCTATATAGGCAATCACGTTAGAAGAAAAAAGGAGAGTGTACACGTGGTCCTGCTAGGGGCCCTATAGCACATGGATCAGTAGACTGTAAGTGGTTACATATTCCGCCTTATATCATCTTGTTTTCTTTAACAAGCACTAAGCAATGGCACGACGAGTTGTTAACAAACCTTGCGCAGGTTGTTGTTCGGATGAGTTCTACTGCGTCTAGGTGCTTAACAAGGAAATCGTAAGCACGTTTAATCGCCTGTGTGTGGACATCTAGGATGGAAATTAGCACACTTAGCACTTAATGGGTGGAAGTAACAGGAGGATGTAGCGTACGCATTAAGGAAAATAAGTTTTAAGGAAAAGAATGAGACACCTGGTCGGGTGTTCGGAATGTGTATCGATACTCTACTATGCATCTCACTACAGATAAGTGATCTCAAGACTGTTCTCCTTTCGCCAGCTTCTGTTTTTCTGGGTGTATAGTTAAATCTATTGTTTGTCATCGGATGGACTCAGAAAGTCTATTCAAAATAAACCATGTTAAATGTCAAGATATGACATGTGAGGTATTTTTACACGATTTATGGGTTTGGCTGATTAATCTTTGGGGATTAGAATCATTAGAAGGACCCTGCATGATTACTAGTGTGAGCCAATCACCAAAATATATTATAAAATCATTGGAAAATTAGCGTCAAAGGATTAATCATCAAGGGACTCATAGACGCCTCTAGATCGAAGGTTTAATCTATAATCCAAAGAACCCACGGGGACGTGTATTCTCAAGTAGAATAAGCTCGGGTTATTGGTAGTCTTCGCTGGTATCTTATGGCTGCACTAATCCGAGAATAGTTGATATGCGGTTAGTAAGACTACAGTAGTTATAATAGAGATAACCCCTTAGCCTGTGCCATGCACTGGAGACAATAGTGAAGGTTTCTTGAGATACTTCAAGGTATACTCCCGACCGCTTTGGGACTGCACTATGGGAGGATAATCTCTGCTGTAGCTTGATAGATTTGGATTAGCGATGACTAAAGCATGCGATATCTGATATTAATGACTCCAAGCACTGGTCGTGGAACATTGTAGTTTCTTACACTAGCTGGTAGAGATGTCTTTTTTTTTGTTTGGGGCTGGCATCCAGCAGGAATAGCCACCAATGGAAATGCAATGGTAAATCGCGTCGGTAAACAAATTAATGAGTCGACAATAGTAGAGTCGGAGATGATAGTGAAAATCTTATGCATACAATTAGCTTTGAAGACATAATATGTGGTGAGAGGAGATGAGGGAATTGAGCTACGCGACTGTTTTTAGTTAGATATTTCATTAACTAGAAAGACTTGTACTAGCTTCATATTTGTGGAAGGTCAGACAAAGTTGCGATAGTCAGCTGATT
>VALG01002090.1:10596-22433 GCA_009835305.1 Ipomoea purpurea
TTCAACCAGGTATGCTAGCTTCCACTGCACCCATATATAAAAATGCTTATTAGCTTATTATTTGATAAAAATAAATTCCACAAAAAAAAAATATTAAAAATAAAATGTTGCAGGAAATATCATGGATGGTAGCAATGGAGATGTTGCGGCTGATCAATACCACTTGTATCAGGTACTCATATTATAGCAAAGACAAAACTTTATTTCTTTATACTTGTATAACAGCCAACGTCACATTTCAACGGTAGAATGTCAGACTCGACTTCTAAGCCGTTCTGCCCAATACTTGTATTTTCCTCCAATATAGATAGGCTACTGAGACGAAACACATCATTTTCACCCGAATATGTGCTTTTAATTAACCCAAATAATTTAAATGCATAATTTCTTCTCCTCCACCCAAAAGGTTGAATCTCCAAACTAAGGGCACCCACACCCCGCCGACAGATCAAGCATTTGGGAGGATGTAAATCACGGTAACTCAATGACTCAGTAGAGAGGACTAATAAATGACGTTGCGTACAAAGGTCTGTCCACTTTGAACATAACCTCCACACTACTAACACTAAAATTTAAACATTTATCTCTTTTCTCAAATATTGCTTATGATGAGCTATTGAGCTAAGCTCGTGCAAACTTAGAGGAAATTTCAATTTTGGTCATATGACTATAGGGCTTTGTTAATTTCAGCACCCGACTTACAAAAGTGTCAATTTAGTACCTTGAATATGTAATTTTTATCAATTTTAGTCACTCCGGTTAAATTGCCGGTCAATTTTCGCCGGAAAAACTTAATCCTTCATTTAGTCTATAATTTGAGGGGGCAAAATCGTCTTTTGAATTATGGTAAAAATCATCTTTTTTCCGCGAAATTTGGCCGGTAATTTGACCAAAAGTGACCAAAATTGACAAAAATACATACTCAAGGTATTAAATTGACACTTTTAAAAGTCAGGTGCTAATTAACAAAGCCCTATAGTCATATGACCAAAATTGAAATTTTCTCTGCAAACTTAAATGCGTAATTTTTCTCAAATAGGAGGAGAAGGGGAATAAGTGAGGGAATCAGAAAGTTAAGATGAATTTATAAGCTTAGTCTAAAAAAAAAAAAAATTGAAATTGAAATTAATTGCCATGAGTGAGTGACACTGACCATTCTTTTTCTATGGAGACAAAAATGTCACTGTTTTAATAAATGATGTCCAAAATTAGAAGCACATACATCGGGACCAAAAACATGCATCATTTTTTTTTATTGAGTTTTACTAATTTACCTCAAAATTTACTTTCTCAAATTTACTACCTAATATGGATATTAATATTTACTTTTTCATCATCAAGCCCCTGTAAATGTGTTTTCTTCATGTGGACTCCTGTAAAAGTGTCTACATCAAAATTTTAAGAGTGAGAATAAAAATTACGAGTACACAGAGTGAGAGTACATATAATATTTTTCTTTTTTTATTTTTTTCTTTTTCTAATTAATCTTTAATTTATGGTGGTAAAACAGGAAGATGCAGATCTATGGCGTCTCTGGGAGATCAATAGTCACAAGTTCTCAATATCATGGTCTCGGTTCTGCAAGTTAGGACCCCCCTCCGCCCCCTCTCATCGCGCGCGCGCGCCGCGCACACAACACACACACACACACACAACACACAACACACAACCACACACACAACACACACACACACACACACACACCACACACACATATATATTAATATATATTGCATATTTCCTCTTTGATTTACCCCTTAAAAACATTAAAAAAAAAAAAAAAAAAAAATATATTGACCTAATATAATCTAATCATTAGTTGTTACATATATGGTGCAAGAAGGAAGACATGGAAACATTAACTGGGAGGGGATCAACTACTATAAAAATCTCATTGATTCTCTCTGCTCAAAGGGTTTTGTCCTAAATACAATTCCTCACAGTTGATTGTTTATCAAGAATTAATAACCCTAGCTAGCTTAATTTAAATTCATGCAACGTAACGTAACAGGAATCGAGCCATTCGTCACTATAAATCATTTTGATCTCTTCAAGAACTCAGGACGATATCAAGGATGGCTCAGCCCTGAATGCAGTAAGTTGTTCTAGTTTCAATTAACTTAAAAGGCTCGATGAAAAAATTGTAGGATGTTTGTTTATTGTATTTCAATTTAGAGATCAAAGGTTTGAAACTTGTGTGTTGTAGCTTTGGACATTTCTATATTTTTTAATCCTTTTGCATTGGGAGTTTATGCACAATATTTATTATTATTATTATTATTTATTATTATTATTATATTATTATTATTATTATTATTATTTATTGTTGTTGTTGTTGTTGTTGTTGTGTGTTGTGTTGTTGTATTGTTGTTTTATATTTATTCCATAATATCACCTTATTATTATTATTATTATTATTATTATTATTATTATTATTATTAGACCAAAATTACGATATTGATTTTAAAGATTGTGATTTTGGTAGGGCCTCATTTATTTACAGAACAAGGCCACAAAATCTAAAAACCGGCCCTATCAGCTGTTGTAACTTTTAAACTTCTCTTTTAATCCTCTTCCTCCTCCTCCCTCTCTTGAATTTGTTGGAAAAATTAATTAAACTTAGAATTTAAAGTTGTTATTTTGCAATATACAAGGTAATTTTTAGTGAAATTTATTTTTAATTTGGATCGGATCAAGGTGGATTCTGGTTTTTTTCTATCCTAAGTAAGAGCTTTAATTTTTAAGGAAAATTATACTATGGACCAAGATCCACCTTGCATTGTGAACTACGGTCTAGAATAACATTAAGATCATATGTCTACAGTTAACTTATTATATGCATGCATTAACAAATTATTGTGCCTGTAAATTAGGGGTGTAAACGAGTCGAGCCGAGCTCGAGCCTGGGTAGGCTCGAGCTCGAGCTCGTTAATGAAGGCTCGGCTCGAGTTCGAGCTCGATCGAGCTCAAGAATTGATGCTCGAGCTCGAGCTCGGTAATTTTCGGGCTGCTCGAGCTCGGCCGAGCAGCTCGATTGTTCGAGTTCGAACTCGAGTTCAATCTTGAGCTCGAGTTCGAGCTCGATTTTGACATTGAATTTGACTATTTACAAACTTTTGATTAAAAATTCAAACTACTTTGTTTTATCCATACATAAATAATAGAAATCTTTTAGTGATTTTGAGTTTTAAAATTTTAATTTCTAATTGTTATTTTATATTATTATTATTATTATATTATTATTATTATTATATTTTATTATATTATTATTATTATATGATATTATGTATTATATATATATTATATATTATATGGCTCGTGACCCTCGACGAGCCACGAGCCTAGAATATCTAGGCTCGGCTTCGAGCTCGATTACTAAACGAGCCGCTCGAGCTCGAGCCGAGCTTTGACGAGCAGCTCGCAAGCCGCTTGCGAGCTGCTCGGCTCATTTACACCCTTACTGTAAATAAATAATTGAATGCACATGCAGTGAATCGGGTTTTAAGAAAAGTGTGTTAACGAGAATATTTGAGTTTCAGGGAAGAATATGCATACTTTGCAGATGTGTGCTTCAAGCATCTTGGTTGATAAAGTGAAGTACTGGATTACCTTCAATGAGCCCAACATGTGGACCATTCTTGCTTATCGTTGGGGGACTGGCCACCAAATGGATGTTCAAAACCCCATGGAAACTGCAGTGAAGGAGAGCCTTTAATTGTAGCCCACAACATCATCTTAGCCCATGCTGCTGCTGTCAATTTACAGAAAAAATTACCAGAAACAACAAGGAGCTAGAGGAGAAGGTCAAATAGGAATTTCACTGCTTTTTTACTGGTTTGAACCCATGACCAATTCCACTGCAGACAAAGCAGCAGCTGAGAGAGGTCATTCCTTCCTGTCAAACTGGTAAATTCAAGTTTCCTTACAAATAATGGCATATGCCCAAATATAGATTCATACCGTGCTGTTAGCTTGATAAACAAAAGGTTATTAGTTCGTCTCCTACCATTAGTGGTGTAACAGCCACCAGGCCTCATTGTATTGTATTATTCCTTTTCCAGTTAGGATCGAGGTTTATTCATTGCATACCTTTGGATAGGGATTGTAAGTGCATCTTACGAATTTTGGCAATATTGAAAACAGGTTCTTGGACCCAATCATACATGGATCATATCCAAAGAAATGAAAGATCTTTTGGGGTCAAATTTACCAGAGTTTTCAAGTACTGACCTGGAAAAACTGAAAGCTGGAGGGTTGGATTTTATTGGGATCAACCATTACACAACCTATTATGCCCAGGATTGCTTGTATTCTACATGTGACCCTTTTATGTCAGGGAACAACAGAGAAGATGGTTTTGTTGGGCAAAGTCTATCAAGAATGGCAACCTTATTGGGAACCGGTAAATATATATAGTTATTGTATTGTTGATTGACTTGATTCACCATATATCTCTATTACACACTACTTGACTTTTGCAGACAGGGTTGGGATATCTAGTTGTTTATCCACCTGGAATGGAGAGACTAATAACTTACCTGAAAGAAAAATTCCCACACATACCACTTTATGTAAAGAAACCGGTAAAATGACCATTTCCTTGTCTATAATGATTTTCAAATTTAGATTAAACCATGTATCAAACAATAATGAAAATTGCAATATGTTACAGGTTATTGTGACACAACCACCCCAAACTCTAGCATTGAAGAAGTGTTGCATGATACTAAGCGGGTCAAATTCTTAGCTGATTATCTAGATGCTATTGGAACTGCCATCAGGTATTACAAATCTGATTTGCCTTAATTATTTGTGATTATTCGTTTTCATCATCACTATTAAAAGTAAAATAATATACCCTCATTTCTACACTGTACTATAGTGGCAGTTTTAATCGTTCGACAAACATAAACTTAAGGCAATAATGCTAAGTTTCAGATTTTTTTTCGCCAAATATTTTAGTACTTTAGATATTTTATTTTTGGTTGTTGAACAATGTGTAGTCCAAATATGTAAAGGGGCCTATCAAAAAGTAACTAACTGATACATTGTGTGTGTATTATATATATATATATATAGTCAAACTATTAGTTTAGAGTTTTAGTTAAGATGAATTGCTAATCTGATAAAGTTGAAGATATATTTTGTAATTGTTACACCAATAGACTAAAATGGCCAATTTGACGAACCAAAAAAAACCCTTTTTTTCTTGGTACATGTTCAGGAAAGGAGCAGATGTGAGAGGCTTTTTTGTTTGGTCTTTGTTGATAACTTCGAGTGGACGCATGGATACACAAAAAGGATGGGGCTTTACCAATTTGATCGTGCCACACAAAAGAGAACTTCAAAATTATCTGCAAAATGGTACAAACAGTTCATTGCAAAGAATCAGAAAGTTGAAAGTAAAATGCAGTCGAGAAATATGATTCTTCATCAGAATCAATGAAATATGTAGTTCATGTGTAAAACTCTACAAGGTCACAGATCGAACTTTTTAGTAATAAATAATTGAGTAGAGTATCAATGCCATAAGGGCAAATTTATTGCAAAATATTAAAATTGTACTGTAATGTTTTATATTTTTATTTTAGCAAATGAAAATTTCAAGAACTAGTTTTGAAAAGATTATAGTAAAAGTATTGAGAGACAATAATGTGTTTAGGTTGATTATTTACCTTTCTTGTAATTTGGCTAAGGTTAGGTTCGCTTTCCTTGTAGTGTTTTTATGTAAGAGGGTTTCACATCTTCCGGTGGGACATCTACAATAGCTTTTATTGTTAACTAGTATTTTCACATGTACGTTGCACGGAATAGATTTGTTATATATTTTGAAGAATATTTGGATTGATATATAATTTTATAAATTATAACATCGAATATTATATAGTGTAATGGAAGAATTGAGTTGGATCAATTATGTTTTTTGATGTTATCATTGCTTGAATTCGAGCAAATAATTATTCAATTAATAGCTAACATATAGATATACGCATCCGGTGCTAAAACTTTAGAGAGTTTATATATCAGTGTTAAGATTGTATTAATTGGGCTAATTAGCTCGTTTTGTCTAGCAACTTAGTTGTAGAAATTATTTTGTAAGGAAGATATATATTTTCTATGTAGATATAAGCAATTTTGTTATCTTTCTATTAAAAACATAATATCACACTGGTTTGAATTACACATTATTAAAAATCTCTTTGTAGACGACATTGGTAGTAGTAACAGATTTTGTCCATCCTTGTCTAGAGCTAAAACCTTCCGGCCATCAAGATGGGTGACTCGGGAAAAATTCACGTACACCATAAGGGAAATCTCGTATCAGAAGGGGGAGAAACATTCGGGGTATAAGAACTTTGGCTCTTTGATGTGTCTTATTAACTATTCTTGTTTCGAGAATGTGATCTGTCAATCTTGTGATGATGAGGCGCGTACCGTTGCAAAGACCAAAAGAGTGGTCTATGTTCCGCAATAACATAACAGGGTGCACCAACCTTTAATGTCAATGAATGATTAGGAAGTCTAGACATCTCAAACTATTTAAGAATTCAGGACTGTGTACTTCAGATAGATTTTCACCGTCTTATTCTGACTTACATAGGGGTTGCAAACTTCGGTAAATTTTTGGTTAACCGACTGAACCGACAAAGTTAGGTTAACCGTTTTATAACCGAATTGTTTTTGGGTTCGGTTAATAATGGTTAAAGGTTTTTTAAAATTTCCGGTTAACGATTAATTCGATTCGAAACTTCGGTTAACCAAAATTTTAAAGTATACTATAATTATATATATAATAAATAAATATATAATCTAATATGTAAATCCCTATCAGTAGTACTGTCATGTAATGCTCGTTGATTGAATGATATGGTGTATGTTGTGATTCATTTAATTGAATTATCCTATTACTTTTGAGTGTGTTATCCTCTATATCGATTTATTGCCAATGTGTGCAAGTGTGGATATTTATCTTTCGCTTTAGTATGAGTGACTGTGATAAAACTTTGGATGTATTTAAAAAAGCTTAACCGATGATAATAAATTCTAGAAGAAAAAAAAGAAGAAAACAGAGACTTTGCGTACGTGAAATTAATAGTCTATCGGCCGATATAATTACCTCTCAGTGGGCTCTGCAATGGATAAGACTGGATAACAGGTTTTTAACAAGAAAATCTTAACCGTAGCCTAAATGTTCGGTCAAATGGTTTGGTTGATAAGCTCCTGATTGAACACCCCCTAGCCTTAGCATCCTCCAAAGTGTCCACAACTTAAATATTGTTTTTACAGATCTTTTGCAGTGTAATACTATTTGTAATGGCAGAAAAATTAGAAAGGCAAATCAGTCTAGTCATATCAGCTGCAGCTTGAAGGACAGTTAGATGTGATAAATTTGATAAACGACATCTCATACAGACAGGTGACGATCAGGGTGACATGCTGAGCGATCTGTTCTCTTCATGAAGACAAACTCTCATATATTATAATAGCATGCTGCTAATGAATATAACTGCTTCGTCTGAGACTGACATTTACTGTGTGAGAATCTACCTTTCACATAATAGATAGCCAATGGGTCTAGTGTGGAAATATACGAGGGGTCACGCCTTTACGATGCAACTACCTTTTGTGGAGATGTACTGCCGGGCATGAAACCTTGTCATCGTAGATGCATCTCAAGACAAACCAAGCGTCAGTCTACCCCTCCGTCGAGACTCTTCTGCCTGTAGATCTGCTATTTCAATTCTACAATCCATTTTGACCAACATATCATCTAAGCGTCGCAATAGATCTATACATCTACATCGAGAAGCTACATGAGCTCTCTGGACGTGCTTCTTCAGTAATAGATGCTACTATTGAAGATTATATTAAGGTGTAATTTAGGGGATAGATAACCAATCAGTTCAATGCCATGCAGTAATTTGGCAGTAAACTTTATCGTATAGTACCATCCACTCGATGAGCTATGCCATCAAACACAGGATTGGGCAGAATTTGGCAGCAACCTCCTGGGCCTCGCATAGCATACATCCCACAGGGCTGAGATTACTCGCGTTATTAGCTCCCATATCGTTGTCTCTCAGATGATGCAACAACAGTCCAACAAGAAATATAATGAGGCAAAGAGTTCTCACTCCTATAGATATACTGTCCCACATGATATTCAATAACATCTCAGTAAATTCTTTTAGGTGTGATCTTTACATGGGACTCTTCAGCATCGATAGCGACGAACCAGACATTCGATTCCTATGTCCGAATAATGGATAGATGATTCTCTGGTGGCCTTATGCAACTTTTTGCCAGAGTGCTGTCTCGATACGACGGTGAGCCTGAAACGCTGAAAGGTTATGAGAGGGATTTTGGATTTGTTCTTATAAGAACCCGGTCAACCATTAGAGCGCGCGAGGAGCGCGCGAGAGAGCTAGTTCTTCCATACTAGATTGAATAAACATAGGCGACTGATCTGATCAAGGAGAGCCATACACACCGAGGTATGAGCATGAAAAGGGCCTCTTCTTTATACTAGAGTGTTTCCTAACCCAATTCAATTATATTCGATGACAAATCTAATCTCTTCTTTACATATCATAAGTTTGGGGGATAGAGCTCAGAAGCTCCTTACAATAGATGAGTTTTCTGCACTAGTGTCTAATTTCTTTGTTATGGTCATATACGAGGTATCACCATGACTCACATTTTTTATGAGCTATCAGTGAGAATACCATCTGGGCCATGTGGCCTGTGGTTTATTTATGGGAACATTTGCAGTTAAAGACATATTTTTGCAGGACGACGTAAGATATTCGGGAAATGATTGCTAGGTTGTTATCAACTTGGGATGGGGAAAAATGACGTGACACTTGCCATAAGAAATGTAAACGCCATTTGTCTTACAATGAACTTAATGCTTTACATTAGTATGCTAACGATGAAAAACGGTAAGGAGAGGATCGCTTCATTTATCTCTCTTGATTTTCCAATTTAGCTCGAACGCAAGTATCAAACGTTGATGGATATGAAAAAGGCAACATTTTACAGGTTATTGTGACACAACTACCTCCAAACTCTAAGCATTGAAGAAGTGTTGTATGATTCCAAGCGAGTAAAATTCTTGGCCGATTATCTACATGCTCTTGGAACTGGCATTAGGTATATATGATAAAACCTAGTTTGTTTGGGTTGAAAACATTCATTAGTTTTTTAAAAGAAAAAAAAATAATCTCTCAATTATTCATTGATCAATTTGTTCGTTCTCAACTATTTAAAAGTTATGCCAAAGTATATCCTCAATTTTTCAAGATTATAGCCACGGTCTTAGTCCTCTAATGAGTGGAAACATAAGACACTATTAAAGTTCAAATATTTTCATGCAACATTTTGATGTTTGATTTTGGGTGAACTGTTTAAATTTGAAGGAAATAACTTTTATTTTGCTGGTTGGAGAACCAAAACTGTCATAATTTTGTTGAGTTTAGGGTATGTTTTGTACTTTTGATAGTAGAGACTAAGACAACCAATTGCAAGTATTTGAAAACCCAATATATTGTATTTCCCTTTAGTTTAAAGTTATGTTGCCTCGAAAGGTGTGGTTGAATTGGGTGAAGCATAGTTCTCATATTAGAAGGTCATGAGTTCAGTTATTTTGTTACTAGGTTCTAGATTGAGCCTGCTGCACAAGATCTTTGGGTTCTCTGATCATATCATTTGAATGATATATGACAACAATGTTAATTTTTTTTCCCTCATACATGGGCCGAAAAGGAGCAGATGTCAGAGACTATTTTATTTGGTCGTTGTATGGTGTTGAAGTTTACGATTGAAGCAGAGTGAAAAGGAAGTTTATTTTCATTGTATAACAGATAGTCTGAACGGATGATCACACAAGAAGACAAGAAGAGTTTTTTATACAATGGTTAAAAGCGGGAAGGTGGTAAAGTCCTACGGTTATAACCGTTTATGTGGAGAAAGACTAAAACCACCCTTAACCATCCCTTAGCTGGCAGCTGTAGTATCATCCTTCAACACCCCCCCGTAAGCTGGAGTATGCAAGTCTTGCGTGCCCAGCTTAGAAGTAAAGAGTTGGTACTGAGCAGTGGGCAATGGCTTGGTGAAGCCGTCCGCGATTTTGGCCTGAGGATGGAACATAGAGGAGCTTGACTAGGCCTTGCGACACCCTCTCTCGGACAACGTGACAGTCATTTCGATATGTTTGGTTCTCTCGTGAACACGTGATTCTCGGATATGGCGATGGCTGATTTATTGTCGCAGAAGAGAGCAGCTGGTTTGCTTGATTCTACTTGGAGATCACGGAGAAGAGAGGTAATCCATTATTTCACATACGGTCGTGGCAAGGGCACGATACTCTGCCTCGGAAGAGGACCTAGAAACCATAGCCTGTTTCTTAGACTTCCAAGAAATGAGAGCTGATCCAAGGAACACACAAAAACCAGTGATTGATTTTCGTGTTTCAGTACAAGTTCCCCAATCAGAGTCGGAGAAAACTGTGAGCTGCATGTTTCCGTTCTTCGAATAGAGTAATCCTTGGCCTGGGGCACTCTTGATGTAACGGAGAAGCCTATGAGCAACGGACATGTGAGCCTCAGTTGGAGCATCAACAAATTGACTCAATTGCTGGACTGTATAGGTAATGTCCGGACGTGTTGCGGTTAGGTATAAAAGTCTACCTACCAGTCGTCTGTAGCTGCTAGCATCATTAAGAATGGGACTGTCACCACGAGTGAGGTGTTGGTTTGGCACCATCGGCGTGCTCACTGGCTTGCTGTGAATAAATCCGGATTCCTCAAGGATCTCTAGTGCATATTTGCGCTGACAGAGGTTGAGGCCATCTTTAGTCATCCGTGCTTCTATCCTAAAAAAAGTAGCCCAGACTGCCTAAATCTTTAATCTTGAATGCTTTGTCAAGAAAGGCTTTGAGCTCATGAATTAGAGGCATGGAAGCACTAGTGACAAGAATGTCATCCACATAGACTAGGAGAGCAATGAAAGTAGAGCCGTGTCCTCTTGTAAATAGAGATGGATCTGATTTGGACTGCTGGAATCCCACCTTCAACAAGGCAGCGGTGAGCTTCGCATTCCATTGCCGGCTGGCCTGCTTAAGTCCGTAGAGAGATCGAAGAGTTTGCAGACCTGATTCGGTTTGTCTCCTTGAAATTCAGGAGGCAACACCATATAGACTTCTTCGTCCAAGTCGCCATGCAAAAAAGCATTGTTGATGTCGAGTTGGTGAATATGCCAATCCGGGATGCAACAACGCTAGAAAGGATCGAATGGTAGTTAACCTTGCTACGGGAGAGAAGGTTTCCAAATAATCAACTCCTAGTTGTTGAGTGAAACCTTTGGCCACCAATCTTGCCTTTAGCGTTCTACGGATCCATCCGCTTTGTTTAACCTTGTATATCCCACTTGCACCCTATAGGTTTCTTCCCGGGAGGTAACTCTGTAAGTTCCCATGTGTGATTTTCTTGCAATGCTTTTATTTCAGCGTTCATGGCGTCCTTCCAGCAGTCATGATGTATGGCTTGGTTGTAATTTTGTGGCTCATCAACAGAGGTTACAGCCATGGAAAAGATCTTGTGAGGCATGGCAAGATTACTGTATGAGATGACTTTAGAGAGATGGTGAGGAGAAAGAACCTTTGGCCATAGCAGCTTGGCAGTAATAGTCTTGAGTTTGCTTGGCATATGTCTGTCTCTGGATGATCGCCTAAGCAAAGGCCTGGGAATAGATATATCAACAGTGACCTCTTGTGTGTGGGAATCTTCGTTATGTGACTCTGCATGTGAAGTGTCCAGAGCAGTGGGAGGCCATGATCC
>VALG01002091.1:0-14916 GCA_009835305.1 Ipomoea purpurea
ACTCACACTATATACCATATATTGGACTCACAAAGACTTCTATAAGTATGATGATTCTACAGCAATTTCAGGAATTGTAATATCACATATTCGACGTATGTTAATTATTGTACTATTTTAGATTCGAATCCATCTTGCAACTGTCCTTCTGAGTCATGGCATAACCTGTATGCTTAGTTAACATTCCTATGGGGTATAACACAAATTGGTGCCTAGAGACATATATAACAGACTTGATGATTTGTGCCTCTCATTTAGTACAATTATTAACCCTCTCTCATATTATGAAATCATATAAACTGTAAACATGAGTTTGATATTCATGATAACAAGATTTGTAAACTCTTAGACGTCGAAATAATCATGGCTTAATATATACCGCACTATATAGTAAACGCACTTTGAAAATACTAACTTTTGAAAAAAATTGAATTCAATAGAATATACTAATACTGTTCATACGCCTTTGTGTTTTTTTTTAGATAAGAATATTTCTAATAAGAATAAATATTAATACACTTCAGATTGATTATATCCTTACAAATGCTTGTGCATATGAATTAAGACTAGAAGTGCTGACCTATTATCTCGAAGGCATCACCGTCTATCCAACATCCATTCGGATCCACTCCTCATCATCCCTATTCATTCTCACAGCAAACACTCCAGGTCCACTCACTTCACACGATGGCACAATCCTTCACCCTTACAATCTCCAACGTTTCACATTCCCAGCCCCTCGCTCCCTCCCCCCCCACAACAGCGACCTCCGCCGCATCCATGTACCATGAACTTGTCTCCTACTAACCTCAACACGCGCCGAACTGCTCGTCGGCGAGGTCCTTCGACCGGAGACGGGCAGACCTGTCAGTTCTTCCGCCTTTTCGCCTTCTTTTCGACTACTCGCCCGTCGGGGGTCCCGCGGTGCGGCGCTTATCCAACAGAGGCCATGATGGGAATGCAAGCACTTGTCGATTCTGATCACACCTTCGCTCTTAAGCTTGTCGTTCGTTGTAAAACGAGTGAAACATTGGCCTCCGTTGTGACACTCTCCCCACCACGCTTCCGGTGGTCTCGACGTTAGACTTCTGTGCTTCGGCCTGTGCTGTTCACGTTCTCACTCCGGCTCTTAGACCCGGCTGTCCCGCGCCTGTCGTCTTGCAACGGTTACCTTTCTCTCCAGAAACCTCGCGTTTGGAACTGGCGACATCGAGAAAGAATGACGAAGACCACATGAACTGGAACCAATTCCACCTTTTCCTGATCGGTGAGGGAGTTCCAGAGTGCCGGCTTTCAAGCCGGAAAAAGCATTATCCGTCGGGCGAAAACCGTCAATCCCTGATTGGAATTATTGAGCTGATTGTTGATCTGATCAGAAACTGGTTGATCCTTAAGGAGCCGCATAAACGTGGTATACTGGCCGGCCTTTTCGAGGATCCTTGTAATGTTGGTCGGACCGGAAGGCGTCGGTCCGGCGGCTTGTGCTTCAGCTAACCTTATGGAACAACATTGGAGAGCAACTAGGAAGAGGAGAACAAGGAAATCTTCATTTTTTTAATGTTTTTCTTGAAGAAAAAGATGAATGTGTAGGCTAATGTGGAGAAGATAGAGAGGAAAAAAATGAATTGAAGAAGATGGGAGATGGGAGAGGTTTATATGGAGAAGAAGGGGAAGGAAGTAATATAATTTAGGTGGTGAGGAAGTGCTTCTATTGGTTGCAAACCCATCTTTTTTTTATCAATCAAGTTTGATGAGGGTCACATTCTAGTTTCAACATTTACAATTTTGCTTCTTACTTTCTTCTTTTTCCTTCTTTCATTTGCCTTCCACATCTAGTAACAAAACACATTAATAAGTACATGTACCAAATCAATTATATACTTTTTTCGGACTTAACTAATAATATATCCACTAATCTTTTGACTTTAATAGTTGTACTAGTTACCACACGCGCATTGTACGAATAGTCTGATATCTCACGTGTATTTTTAAATTAAATATTTTAGAATATCTTGACGTATGTATATCAATCAAAGATTATCATTTTTCATAAAAGTATATATTTTTCAAGCAATATATAACTATGATTTGTGACAGAAATAATGGATTAACTGGTGCAATAACAATTTTAAGAGGGAAGGACATTCACTGAATAGTGCATGCCCTAGCATAGTTTTTACAACACAAAATCGTATTAATTGGTGTAATCCATGCTTCATCTTGTTCTCACTTTCGCTAGAAATGAATTCTTGATTTGATCTAGCCCCTGGTGTGCTTCACTGCAATTTTAGTGTATTGGCGCAATGCACCTCCAAAACCAGAACCAAATCTTCCTTCCCCAAAAAGACAATGATAATAGACCATAGTTTCTCATTTGGTGTTGGAATATATACGGTAAATTATGTGTATCGTTTCATCAATGCCAATGCGTGATTCTATTATTGACAAATGTTCATGTTAAATTTTATATTGTATTATTAATAACACTCTAACATATTCATAGTATATATTTAACAATTATGTCAACTTTGATTGGGATGAGGTTCGACCTGCTAAGACCTTTCTTATGAAAATCAATTAGTAAGTTAAGAATAATAAATAGTTAACGAAATTTTCGTTACTAAAATTTATACTGACAGAATACAAGGTATTTAGGAAAGTAAATAATATAGAGAGCCGGTAAATTAGGAAAAAAATACTAAAATCAAAATAATATGAATAATCCATTTCATAAACAATTAACACAACATTTTTTAGTTTTCGTAATGGTCTAACTTTATTGACTCTTATTAGATTTGTACTAGTTATGACACGCGCTTTGCGCGATTAGACCAATGCCCAATGTGTATTTATAAATTAGTGTTTCTTAATTGGTTAAAGTATTCACATAATTAAATGATGAGAGAGAGAAAAATGCGAAATTAATAAAAGATATAGAAATAGTCTTGGTGATTAATATATTGTAAAAGGGATAAGAATTCGCAATACTCCGCATTTAAAATTCATGTATACTTGTTATTTATTGTCAAGTACTCTATAGTTTCGTCTGGGCAGGTTTGACAATGACATTTGAAATCTATGTACCCTCTTGTTGGTCTTTAAGTGCTATCCATACCAAATTTCAATGTTCATTATCAAACACGTATTAATTCGAACCGCAGTTCTCCCTGTCATACCTAGATATACATTCTTACCAATGATGTTGGTGGTGAATGACAAGCACCTTGATTTGCAGCTCGTACATAAAGGAACTATACACTGTCTAATAAATATATTAAATAAATGACACTAATATAATAATAATAATAGATACCTCTCATCCAATAATATACTCCCACCCCATCCCCACACTCACACTCCACTCCGACTGCGGCCATTTGTCGTATTCATGCTACCTTAACATCTTCATCCTCGAGGATGATTGAGCAGCTACGATATTTTTCTCCAGGCGATTCTAATTAGCAACTCTCTTTGGTCTCCGTTCTTTCATTAATGACACAAATTTCACAATTTTCATCTCCACGCACCGTTTGTATGTCCCATATCAATTCGGTTATGCATGTTGCATGACTATATTCTTCGCCGTCATTGAACAATAATGCGCAGTAAGTGTGAAAGAAAGTAATATTAATCACGGGAGAACCCAGTAACATGCAAATCCTGAAAAATCATCGGGATTGAATAATATAACACGAGTGCACAGAAGTGATTAAATATTCACATTATCCTATGTAGTAATGATACGGCATTGTATATTCATCACCTGTGAATGTCTTCTTGAATAGCTGTGGTGTTGCAAAAGGTTGTGTGTTTGTTGATAACCGAAGGGGTTACCTATACCGTGTTGTTCCTAGGCTAGAGTTAAGAGTGTAGTTAGGAATCGTCATAAAGATTTGTATTGCTCCAACGTATCAATTAACGTTCTAGTCGATTTTCCATGACTTACAAAACAAACAACACCCAACAAACAAAAAAAAACCACAAACAAACAAAATAAACGAAAAAAATTCATATTCTTCCGCTCATTGAAATAGTGCGCATAAAGACATGTAAAGAAATAATCTAATGGGAAACCATCCACATAAATTGAAAATCAGGGATTGAAATCAATATACCAGAGCCGCCCTCCACCGCAGGTATTATATTAATTAATTATGTGTAGATAAGAGCTTTATCACTTCGATCTCGTAGACATGTCTCTTGAATACGTGTGTTGCAAAAGATAGTTAAGGTTTTGTGTTTGTTGAATACAAGCGTTAGATATAGCTGGGTTGTTCTCGTAGATTAAGCGGTGTATGTTAGAATCTATAAAGCTTTGTATTCATACCGAATCCTATTATCTAAATCATCAATATTCCCTATATTTGAACTTAGGAATCTATTAGATTTGTATTCTATATTCCTAATTCATCAAATTACAATTGTATAAAGGCTGGTACCAAATGACCTGACAAGTAAAATACCGTATTTGATATACGTGACAGATGACATAATTTAGTCAACATAAGAAAGTATCGTAATAATAGAATCCCACTTTTCTATTTGTGTGTTGAGTTAATTTTATTACAAATGACTTTGTAGAAATATAGAATATTAGGTGAAATTATGCTTAAAAAGGCCAATATTAACTTAAGCAGACTCATAATACTTAATTCGAATTAGGAATCTATTAGAAGCATTCTGTATTGCTAATTCGCCTAAATTTCTTTGACCAGATTTCGTTTAAGTTTAACGGCTGAAGAATTTCGGTATGCTTTAGAAGAATGAGGTTTTATAGTTAGAAATTTAAAGGTTGGCATTGGTACCATCTGGAAAGCGCAAGTAAATTTTGTTGAGCATAGTGGCGTACGCATTTTTTTTGGTTCGCGGTTAAGGGTCTAACAAATATTCGGCATTTTATTAAAAGTTGTAGATATATATTATAGATTTATACATGCTGTTACTAACTGTCTCATATTACTCTAGGCTTGGTTATATACTTTTTGTAAGATTTCCTAAATAAGTATTATATTTTTGTATTAAAAAAATCATGGAGAAATCGCACTTTTGATCTCTCAATTTTTAGCGGATATGCAATATAGTCCCTGATTTTCAATTTGTATATATTCGACCCCTCAATAATTTCAATCGTAGCCAATTTAATTCTTATGTGAAAAGTCAGTGCTTTAAATGATTGTTAAAGGAAAATTTTACAGAACGATTAAATTGGCTATGATTGAAATAATTGAGGGATCGAATATATTCAAATTGAAAATCAGGAACTACATTGCATATCCGCTAATAATTAAGGGACCAAAAGTGTGTTTTGCACCAAAAATCATTTTGCATCTCGTATAAGACTCGCACACAAGTTTTTGTGCTCATTTGCACAATTCATCTATCTATATTTTGTATTCATTAGTTACTTGTAATTTGGTTAATTAGTTATTACATATTCATCTTTTCGGGTGACCAGAGAAAGCCATAACCACTACTCAAAAGCACGGGGTAAACTCCACATTATAAGTCTAGCTAACAAAGAATCACAAGATAAATAAATCTAGGTTGTAGTTGACTGGCTCAAACTAAGAAACCAATAGTCACTTCTATTTGGAATTGAACTTGAAATCTTATGATTCATCTTTCTTACTTCATTAGTGTTGATGAATGAAAAGTAAAGATGAATGCTATGTTATGAATGAAAGAAATCTCACGATCTCAAATACCTAATTTTTCCTGCACACACACACACGTACGCGCACGCACACGCACACGCGCACGCACACGCACACCACACCAACACACACACACACACACACACACACACACACACACACACACACACACACACACACACACACACACACACATATATATATATATATATATATATATATATATTTTGTTCAGATGAGAACAAGTCTTTAGGTGTGGACGTGAGGACAAATTATGGTTGTTGATTATGTATTATGATTGTTGATTATGTTAGATCTAATGGTTATTATTTATTGATTTGATGGTGTGGATTTAACCTCACGTCCTCGCCTAAAGCCTTGTTCTCATGAAATTAAGGACCTATATGTGTGTTGTGACGATGAATTAATGTAGGTAGTTTGCTTGGAAATGGGGCATGTAAAAACGTAAAAGTTGTCAAACTTCAATTATATTTCCTCCGAGTGGGGATATCGATCTGCAGACAAAGCTGTGTATGATTGCTTTGATTTCACTTGTGTCACATTTCTGGAGCTATCATTGCTTTTCCCCCCACAAAACTTGAGAATGAAGCTTTTAATTAGTATTTGGAGAGGGTGTTTATATTATAGTTATCCACGAATGCACTGTTAAGCATTTTCGAATACACAATTGTAATTATAGAAATGTCATTGCATTTTTTTCTTAATTTTTCGCGCTTGATCATTTTAAATAGATTGATGAAATTAGTCCACACATTTTTATGGAAAGCCTAATTCTCATAAGAGCTAGACCTATATATATTAATGAAACTTATTTATTTGTAAAAAATGACAATAAAATTTTGATAATAGTATTATCTTTCATTGAATCATTAACGTCATGTGGCGGACGTAATAAAAAAATTTCCTTTTTAGGGAATGGTTCAATCGTGTAAATATCCATCACAATTCACTCCCATTTTTAAAAAAAATTGTCTTCAATATTTTATAATTTTAATTAAATATATTATCACAAATTACCTAAAAATAATAACAAAACAACAGCTATTCTTCAATTTTATTTACAAAAGCTAAGACTTGTATAAATTTTGAATAACCCTAAACTTTTATAGATTTTATAGAAGTCAAATATTTAGACTCCTTAAAAATGGATAGATTCCTCTTTACCATTTTTAGTCACTGGTGTTCCCATTTGGATTATTGGAGCAGTTTTAAATTTTTATACACATTTGAGCACTATCTGCCGTGGTGTCATCAACTAAATATATTTTATCCTTACGAATAAAGTTTAGAGCAAATATTTAAAAGATGAACGCAATTACCATTTAAAAAAAAAAGTATTAAATACAACAATAAGTACCCTTTTTTCGGGGTCTGGACCAACGATAAATGTTAATTTTTAGTATACTAAAAATTTATTTTTAATATACTATAAGTTCATTAATAAAAATGAACATGCAACACTAAAAACGAATCTTCAAAAAATAAACCTCCAATACACCAAAAAACAAATCTTCTAAAAATGAACATGTATGTTAGTAGTGCAGATTGGATGATATAATAATCGCAAATTATTCTGTAGACCCGAGTCTAAATATTCACAATTTACCTTTTAAAAATTTACAATTTGTATACTAAACACACAATATTAACATATATGCAATTGATTACCTTGTTTTGTATTAACAAGTTCCTTTCAAATACTGCAGGTACACAATATTAACACATTAGGATTTGATGACTCCATATTATAATTTATATTCACAAATCTCTTCTACATGTTATGTGTTTTGATATTATATTATACTCCCTCCATCCCCTTTTGTTTAGTTCAATTAACGAAGCTTGACTGGAGTTATTTTTAATTCAATTTAAGTTTAATATTAATAGATAAAATTTATATATTTGGAAACTACACTAAAAATACTATTAAACACAAAAATCTATTTTCAAAAAAAAAAATACACAAAAAATCTAATTTAAACAAAGAAAAAAGAGTTGATTTAACCAATAAATAGTAAGTAGGACTGAGATCATTTAGAATCAGGGTCCACCTTGCCCATGGTATAACAACTCTATAATAATTGCTTTTTTTGGGCCATAGAAGTATTATTATCCTAAACCAACGGACCTAAATGTGCTTTCTCAATGGTTGAATGATGCAATCCACACTAATTAGTAATTACTAATATTCCACATTGATGCATAATTGCATATAACCAAACTGGCCCTATCAGTTGTTATTACGTCCATTTATGTATTAATGATAATAATTAAATATTAACTAAACACCAATCTATTGATTTCTTAAGATGCAGAGTATGAGCTGGCATAAAAATTAGATACAATTGCTGATTAAGCATACAAATCTTAGAATCCAAGATGAGATCGAGTATGACAAAGGGCAAAAAGTAAATCCATGCTGGAACCCTCCCTACTGACTATATAGTATATTTCTACAATATATAAACTGGAGAGCAATATACATAAACCTGGATTTTCCTTGGGGAATACTGGAAGAGCAGTACTGGTGGCATCCGTCTGCTGCTCGTATCTAACCGACTTTTTCTGCATCTGCTAACGCCACCTCGCTTTTATCTTTTCAGGGACATAATCTGGCATAATCGTAAAGGAAACTGAAGTTAATGTGGCTGTTGAATCCTCTGAATCTAGAAAAAACGGTTAGTGATATGATACCTGAGAGAAAGTCGAATCTCTGCCTTTTGGAAACAACGGATGCTGAAATGAGAAATGAGAGCATTAGCGCATCTCAGCAAAACTGGATAATGAATAGGAAATGAGAGGTCTCACGGAAAATGTTGTATTTCCTAGTAAATTTATGAGCTATACAGAACTTACAGAGATGGTTATATCCAATATGAGGCTTACGATCCAGAAAAGCACAAGCATAAGCTTCCTTGCAGAATAGCTCAAGAAACTTTTCCTACATCCAGCAAAAGAAACCATAAGACTTAAAGACAATATCAACTTTTGCTGGGAAAAGCCGAAGAACAATTTCAGAGATTACAACATGAAACTGCATTATATCATGAAATTGATCTTGATTTTAAAGTCATTGTTTCCCTGCCAGAAGAACAAGAACGATGCACAGGTCACAGCCAACATGAAGTCTAGATCTACAAGTCCCATGTTGCATCACAAAGTCACCCTTAACATGAAGCTAAATATTAAAAGCTAAAACAATATTTTCATCATCATTACTCAATCACCAAAAATAGGTTATAAAATCCATTTTAAATACTTGAATCAGTTATCGTGCCTCTGAACTAAATAGGTTGTGCATCCAAGTAAAATAACAAGGCATGTTCAGTAACTACAGTTAACAAGCAAAGCAAGAGATTCTACCAAAATGAAAGTTCACATTTTCTTCAACAATTCAAACCTAATACTAGTCAACTCCATAGTCCTCTTGGATCATGGAGACACTACACTAGGCAGATAGCCCACTACAGTAAACCTTGGACATCATGGGGATCATCACCCCACATGACCATATTGATACTATGTAAATCTTGGACATTACACTATAGAGCAACTATACACTGGTGATCATCTATGCTTCCCTACTTCAACATCATGCAAAAGATAAAATACAATACTACAATGAATGCCAGATATGAACAAACATAAGAAAATGGAATGTCTATGGATGGATTACCTATTGAATGTGTGAGTTTTTCAACCTACTTATTTCTACTGATTATAGATAAGTTCACGAATGGGCATCGCAGTCCTCGCTAGATTGGGCATTCTTTTAAATGGAACACCAATTATATTCCTACCTGGACATGATATTTGGCAATTAATGCCATATGGCACTCTTTATAAAGATTATAGTCCATGAGAAATAGCATACCTATTTCATTGCTCAGCCAAAAAATCAAAATAGATCTTTCCCAGACAAAATAAGTGGCAAAGAGGAAAATAGTACTATTTATTTAAATAAATGCTTCCTATTTACCTTAGCCTAAAATTATGAACATCATGTCCAAACTGATGATCATGGGTACAACAAATATCCATTTCCTATTATAGAAGACTTTGAATTAATCACTCATCATCAAGGTTTAAAAAGGCTAGTTTGGGTATCGAGGCGTTTTGTATTAGAGAGGTGGGGCTTAAGCCTCAAGGCACTTTGAGGTGCAACTGTGTAAGCCTAAAAATAGACCCCGAAAAAGATCAATAAGAACTTTTAAAAGTTCACCAACCAACTAATGATATAATCTAAACCAATAAGCATCATTAGAAGTCATAAAATACTAAACAACATTTCATAGCCGAGCACAGGGTTGCTAATCTTCTTTCTCTTGTCACTCATCTTTCTATTGTTGATCGCAAGCTCGCAAGTTGCAGGGCAGAATGCGGGCTCACTGATCTTCTTCCTAATCTTCTTTTTTTACCCATTATTACGGTTTAGAAATTATGGGTCAACTTTTATTGGATTAAAAATAAATTGGGCCAATGACTTATAGCCCAAAAGTTCCCAAAAAAAGGCCTACAAAAGCCTCAAGGGCACACGTTAGGGCATGCAATGCACCTTTGTGCCACTTGTTCTCACCTCAGGCTGAGGAACGCCTCAGCAACACCTAGAAGTAAAACAAGTACTCTAATGTATGGATGGAAAACACCTATAAGGCTACTTTTTTTGTCGAACTAAAAGCTTACAACTTGCATATTGGGACTTCTAGAAGTTAAAAATCTAAAATTGAAGTCTAGGTTTATTCTGATTTTTAGCTGTTAGGAAAATTCAACTAAACATATAGATCAGTATTGAAAGAATTAGGTGATGTATCAAATGGCCTGACCCTAAACAAGATGCTATAATTTTAAAAATCTTCTAATATTTTACATCGGATTACGTTAAAGAATTCACAGGCACCAGTTGCCAATGTCTTTGACTTACTACCAATTTTTATAAAGCCCTTCCACTTATACAATATTATAATGTATTTGATAACTTGATTCTCATGAATGCAACAAGTTGGATACTAAAACTCAAACATGTAAAATATTACTCCATATATTCAACTCTCTAAACTGCACAAGTAATATGTGCTATAGGCAAACAATGTATATACGATTACTCCATATTCAAGCATAGGCAGATAATGTATCTAAGATTACTCCATACATTTGAGTCCTTAAAATATACATATGCTAACTACTATATGCAGGATAAAGTACCTAAGATTTAAGAAGAAAACTTGGTTAAGATTTCAGGCATACCGTGGCTTTGTTGATGACAAAAGTTGCTTCTTGAGACATTTTAATTTTAGAATTTTCACTCTTTATCATCCTACTAATTCGACTCATTGGAAATGTATACAATACACTCTCACACTTATCATAATCATCAACCTCTTCCTCTATCATTTTCCTTTTCTCCGACACTATGTTATTGTTTTCCCTATTAGCATCACCACCTCTCTTTGCCCCATTTTCTACTTTCTTTTCATGACTTCTATCCTGTTTCCCTGTTTCAACTTTCTTTGTTTGCTTGCTCATTTTATCATCCATTTTATCCTTGCTTAGCTGACTACTCTGTCCATTACTCTTGAGCTTCTTTGCTACAACATTTTCTCTAGCATCTTCATCTGCTTCCTCCGATTTTCCTTTCTTCTTGATCTTACTGTCCTCTTTCTTGTCCTTGCTTGATTGACACTTATCACCACTAATAACCTTCACCTTTTTAGCTACTTTCCCTCTAACCTCCTCATCCTCTTCCTGCTTATTCTTCCTCTTCTGAGTCTTCTCATCTATTTTTTTGTTGCTTCCATGGGTTGAATTCCCATTGGGTTTTTCCTTTTTTGTAGTATCTTTTGTCTTTCCTTTACTCTCCTCCACTTGGCTTTTCTGATTCCCCTTCTGCTTGCTATCCTTTGCTCCATTGTTACCACTGCAAGCAGTCTTGCCACTGTTCTTTGCGTTTTTCAATACCGGTTCTTTCTTCCCTTCACTCTTCTTTTCTTTCTCCTTCTCCCCATTCTTCTTCTGCTTACTCTTTTTCTCTTCATTCTTAGTGACCTTCGCCTGCTTAGCAGCTACACCCCCATTCTCCTTCGCCGCATCTTTGCTATTTTTCTCCTTGGTTCGTTGAGATGTACCAGCATTGCTCTTCGCCTTTTTCACTACCCTCTCACTCTCCTTTTCTTCCTCCCTTTTGTTCTTACTCCCACGCTTTTCCTCTAATTTATCTCCTTTTCGCCGACGATTTCCATTGCCATTGCTCTTAACCTCCACCTCGTCCTCTTCCTCTTCCGTATCATCTACAATTTCATCACTAAGGAACTGAATTCCTCCGTTTTCTGCCTCCTCCTCGCCTTCTTCTTCTTCTTCTTCCTCCCCTTCCGTATCGCTCACCTTTTCTTCAGAGACGAACTCAACCCCTCGGTCTTCTTCTGCATCGCTTACGTCGTCGTTTTCCGATTCGGTGCTTGAAGATGGTACCACAACGGTCTCAATCTCCTCGTCGTTGACCCTCGCCGCCCCTCTGGAAGCAGTGTTGGGGTTCTTTTTGCTCTGTGTACGATTTCCAGACATTTTTTTGCTTCTCGTTCTATCGGTTACTCCTTCATTCTTCGCCATCTCTCTCTCTCTCTCTCTCTCTCTCCCTCGGCGCTGCAAAAGAGCCGAAGTGTTGTTTCCAACGGGTTTATAACTGGGTTTTCACTTTTCATAATAGGATCATTTGGGCCTGAACTTGCGGCCTTCTTATATATATTCAGGCCCAAATCTCGTTTATGTAGTTCTAAGAAAATTTATTTATAACTGGGCGCTTACTGCGGTTCAAGCCCAATAGTAAACTACTTAAAAAGAATGTGGTTTGGAAAAGTGGAAAATGATCATTTTTTCAGAAACATTTTCCTTTCTCAATGTTTGGTTGCATTTCTAGGAACTGTTGGTGTTTTGTTCATTTTCTAAAAATGATCATAATTATTTTTTAATTTTAAATATTTAAAATTATACAATGAATGATTGTGGGTGGGTGGTTGGTCTGGTGACGGTACGACGCAAGTAATTTGTTGACTCCGACGTGACAAACGAATTAAATGACTTACTCCCCAAAAAGGAAAAGTAACTTTTCTGAAAAATTCTCTCTATTTTCCATTGACTACATCCATATTTTTCATTGACTTTCATTTTCCCCCTCTTAGCCATTAAACACTAGAAAACGGGGAAAATATTTTCAATTAAATCATTTAATCTTGGGTTTCCACGCACCCTAAAAATGAATCTTACCGGGCGTGTTTTGGGTTGGAATGACGGATATTAAAATGTGTAAATGAATTTAATTAAGTAGGAAAAAGAAGTTTGATGCTAGGAATAAAGTTTAAGAAATAAATTACATTTTTTGGTAGGGAGGGGGAATTTTAATTATTGGGAATGAGAATAGAAATAGAAAGAATTGATATAAAGACTAATTGTCATTTTTAATTGATTATTCATAATTAGGTAATAAGGTTCAAATATTTGTATTACCAAAAACTGAACGTAATAACTAGTTAAAATGCCTAAATATTTAGGTATTTACTGACGTGAAAAAATATAATGCCAATTTTAGGCATCGAACACTCCAAATGTATGCAAATTAACTATATTTTCTACTATATTAATAAGTAGATTAGTCAGGTTTAATTTTTTCTAATCATATTATTAGGCAGTTGTTTTATATCTTTGCCTTTTACTGAACAAAAAAAAATTGCTCCATTCTTACGGTTGACGGTATGTTAGCCTCTCTTCACTCTAAATTATACTGAATTTACTGAACTTGCTATCCTCTGTATATTTCAGTAGTCTCTTTGATTAATAAAAATATACTGATTTTAAATAAAAATATAGACAACATGTATTTAAAATACACATCTCTAGATGATTTTTTACTAGAATTCAATTTTTAATTCTATGAGACTAGTGATTTTATGGTTGGACCTCGAATATTAGCTCACAAACGTTAGAGTCTAAATAGATCCGATTTTTTCATACAATCAAGCCAAGCACATAAAAACAAGGAATTTTAAAATCTTTTCTTGCTATATTATGAAAATATTTTGAATGTTAAACACTGTTATATAGTCCTGCGATAAATAATGCAATATAACATTTATCTGGAGTGCTACTAGAGGTCGCACTTAGATTTGGCACCTATTTGATGACAAGCTCAGTTTACGAAGTCAGTGTTGGAGGTGGATTGTCCCATAAATTCTATGATAATTTTGTTTTTACATGGTCTCGAAATTGTAAGTGGCCTTCTACTTCATTAACCTAATTGAATATTTGTATCCAATTTTTCTTTTTTTTTAAGCCCTGCTAAACTTATGTACGAGTATAGATGTTTTTTTGGCCTATAGAGCGACAACTTGACAAGTAATCCCCTTCTGGAGCCTTCCGTTCTGCATTTCAGTAACTATTCATTGCATGCTCTGCCGCCACGCGTTCAATTAAATTAAACCGTAAAAAGTTGATGTTCGAGCGGAGCGAGGTCTCTCACCATTTATATTGCATTTTCTAAGTTTTACGAATCTCAGTATGATAACCAAATATTCTATTGGTAAAACTTATATTTCCTTTTTAAATTACTGATTAAAATCTAAAAGTAAATATATTAATTAGTGAAATCCCTTTCCAGTATAAATATGTGTCATTTTTTCTATTTTCTCTCTTATTTCCTATTTTTGTATGAATTGGATGAATCTGCAATTCATGTAATGGGATGGGAGGAGATGATAATTTCAAGTTAAGAGACCTACGCTAACTGATCACTCAGAGGGAGATAATTCAATTGAATTCAGTTACAAAAAGGCATTACAATAATAACAACCATAGAATAACGAAACGTGTAATACTCTCCTACACAATATGTTGGCTAGAGTGTAAACTAATTCTACCCACACATATCATAACCACACATAATAAAACATTAATACTATTATTACATAACATGGGGCTATGGAATTGCATTCCCGTTCAACACAAAACAATGTAGTTATATCCTATTATGGAATTGCATTAGCATTAAATATGCATAATATGAATAGTAAAATTCCATTAACAGCCACAATATAATGGTCACGCATTTTCTTCAATATGATAGATGTGTTACTTCAAAATTAAAAAGTTTGATGGGATAATTGGATTCAATATAAAACTTCAAATGTAGATATTATAGTCGAACCAAATTCTTTAATTTGAGTTCCTAAGTCATAATAGCGTGTGAGCTTTATCC
>VALG01002093.1:0-24231 GCA_009835305.1 Ipomoea purpurea
TATCGTCCTGAGTTGCTAAACCTGTTAACCAAACGCATCCTAGATAACTTATTAGCTTTTTAAAGTTTGAATGCTATATATTCGATGGGAAGTTTCTGGGTCGTCCTTTCCAACAGGAAGCTCAATAATCCTTATGTATACTCACCCATTATCGTTACAGAGTGTTTTGCGTGAGTGAAATCCTCCGGCGGCGAGGCAAATGGGAAAGTGGTGGATAGAAGAAGTGCCCGCATACGCATCAAGACCTCAAACGTAATGTGACATGCATGGACAGCAAGAGCAGGTGGAGTTAATTGAAGATGGAATGCCATACCTAGAAAACCTTTGCAAGCCTCATTTGACTAGTAAAAAGAGATTTTGGTAGACTCTCCGCACTATGTTAATGTTATAGGTAGGTTATATGGCACTGGCTTATATCCTCCAGTGGGCTCACACGTTGGTTTGCATTGAAAACAGCAACCAATTACCGGCATTATAGCTCGTCTTCATCCAAAACAGAATACCTTTAGGCAGTTGACACCTATACATTCTATTCTTTTAGAGGAACCACAAATTAGTGTATAAAAAAATCCAAACCATCACAGCTGTTTATAAGGCGGGGATGCCATACCTTCTACAATAAAATTTTAATTGCTTGGTACTAACTAACCTGGGGAGTACTTAAAAATTACTCGTTATAACACGCCATGAAATTTAGTTTCTGACCTCAACTCCCCCGAACATAAGCATTTTGTTTACCAATTGTATGAGATATGAATATATTCACATTTGATAAACTTATTTTGGTGTTTCTCGCAAGACAATCTATACTGAATAACTGAGTTGGGAAGGGAACCTTCTTTACTGGCAGGAAGTGCCGTGATGGACCATAGGTTGTGTCACCAATTACCTGTACCTTATAGCGCATCCTGTTAGGAAGAACATCAGAACACCATCAATTCTACAGTCTATTAGAGAGACTGCGATCACCTGTAGGAAGGACCAGATAGATGCTACGAGGTAAAATGGATGCTGTCCAGGGGACTGGCGCGCGTGGTCCTATCTCCACCGCATACGCAAATAAAGGAACCTTTTTTTAATCAATATACTCTTTTTAAGATCTGCATAAAGTGTTCAGCAAACACCATATGTTGCATTATATGACCAAGATATGAGCGTGAGACACCAACCGAGAAGCTTGAGGCCCTTCACGCGAGAGGAGGCATAGCTCGGTGTGCCCTGCCCTCCTTTGATCTAGGCTAAATAATAACAAAATGGATATGACCTTACATATTCTTTAGATATGCCCGAAATAACACATTATGGCCTATTTCGACAATTCACTCAATGTATGACAACTCTCTGACAACATAATTTAGTATTATGTGTGTAACCTTGTGGTTTTGCATACCATTCATTCCGGACAAACGTGGGAAACAATTATCAATATTAACTTACATTTACTACAAATGGAATATTGCTAATATGAATCTTAAAAGATTCAATTCATTCGACATTCCATGAGTATCGACTCTATAGACACTCATACAGAAACATGTTTATAGAATTATTTTATTTCATCCTGGAAGAAAAAGCGATGTTGGATAAGAAATCCCAATCCAAGAAAACTAAGTATATTTGATAAATAATAAGAAATTGGAGAAATAAGGAAGGTATGAACTAGCCTAGCTCACCTAAGTGTCTCAAGCCGAGAATAAAATTAATTGTAGAACAAGTGTATGCATCAACTAACATGACCTTTCGCCCTGTAGAATAGGAAATTGAATGGTGGTATTTAGCTTTTGTAGATGGCCCACATAAAAGTCCGGGTAAGTAGTAAATCGAAGGTCTGCCACACCTACACAGGCATAATGTTATTACAATAAAGGAAAGGAAAAAGGCCAGCCCACCCATTTGTGATGAAAAGGGTCTCCATTCACCATAAAAGATGGTTCGTCCATAAATTGTTACTCTATATAAGAATAATAGTCTCGGCACGCGCGAGGAGCAATTTCCTCCTCAACACACAGCTTCTACATTTGTACAAGATTCAATACCCTTTTGTAATCAATTCGAACTCTAACTCCACTCAACCCTTCAAATATTGGTCTAAGGTTAAAATAATATAAATTTAATCTTATTCCCTAATGCATAAAGTCCAATGTTACTTTAAAAGAATATATATAAAATGTTCAACCAAATTAGGGCTAAAATTATTCCACACCACACTTGATGGGGTCATTTTATTGTATTTGCTATTAGATAGTTCTTATTTTGTTTTGCCACCGAAAGGTAACAATAGAATGGGTAATAAAACGCAACAGATGGTTTAGTAGCCTTTACTAGTTTTAACCCATAATAATATATAATTTGATTTTATTGTCAAGTTTTAGAAAAGCAAATAATGGGTATGTGATTCGGGTGAAGCTAAACCAGCATTAGGTGTGGACCGCTTTAAAGGACCCGGCAGATTATTAGTAGGGGAGTTTGAATTTATAGAACATTTTTAAAATGAGGTGTACAAAAGAAGCTTTAAATTGACTCCGATAAGCTTTGGTTTACTATCGAGTACTTCTTGTAATAAACATTCATGTTGTGATACTGATGAGTAATGAGTATATGATATACTGAATTCGAGAAATTTTTTACGGTAGGGGATCTGTGATTGGTAAGTAAAAAAGCAGATCTTATTTAGATTGCAGTAAATTTACAGTCGTGTATAATTATGTAAGAGCTATATATTTACTTTATATATATAGTATGATATATGATCCTTAACTTATGACGTGGGTATTCAGTGGATCATAGTGAGAAACAACTTCCGTAAGGAGGGAATAAACTAGAATTAAGGTATGAAATGCTTAAGTATAGCAACAAACCTACTCGACATCTATAAAGACAACAAAAAATTGATCGCAAATCACGGTCAGGTAAAGTTTATAAAAAACAACGGTGCCTGATAAATTTCATAATTATTCTATAATTATACCAATGGAAACCATTTACATCTTGGCACCCGTACATCTTTACACTTACAATTTTGTCAAAACATATGTAAATAACCACAATAGATATCTAAATATCACTACATACTCTGTTTTAGTCAGCTAAGCATCCATGGCATATGTAGACACAGTATATATTCCAGCGTACACCATTGGAGAGCATACAGTAATAGAGGATAAAATTAGAAAATAAATATGTATTTACCAAATTCAAGTATTTACCCAAATCCTTAACCATGGGTCTGTGGATGATAGGTTCTTATAACTCATGAAACAGTTTGTTGATTCGCATAATACATCAAATAGTATGAGTGTATACACTCATCATTTGTACTTCAATAGGGGAACAAATATTTGAAGGGTTCAATACCCCAACGTCAGCCTATATATACTTACCATCAATCAATAAAACTAGTGTCATTAGCCAGCTTATAGTGCACGACATAAATGCTGCGAAGTTACATTGGCAATGTAGAGGTGATTACGCAAATGGTGTCCTAAGATGTTGTATGACTTGAATTATAGGAACTCTCTAAATAAAAATTGGTCATTACTTATAAGGTGAGACAAAAGGAACCAAGCTAGGGTACATTCACCCTGTGTTTCACCTCGACTGATTACCGGGATTTAGAGATGCGTAATACAGAGACTTTAAGCCGTGCGGTTATATGCACGTAGTCTTAAATTTGGATATCAACTAAGCTCAGTGTTCTCCCCCATTGCGTGATATGTTTACTCGCAAATCAGTACCTTTGCTGTTCTGATGATTGTCAGTGTTCTACTTTGTGTAGCGTTATGATTTATACGAAAGTAGAATAGTATATAAGCCTCAAATAAATATAAGGGGATGCAGGAACACATATGTTATGCAATGAGTTATCAGAGACCACTATGTCCTAGTTGATGATTGGCGCCAACACCTGCTCTTTTCATTAAGCCCTTCACCCCTGCAAGATTATATGATGAGGGCGATGATACCGACTACCTTGTTCACAGTCCTTATGGCATAACCATAAGCAGTCATTAATAGCTTATTTTAAGGCCAATAAGTCAAAGGCAACAAAATTGTCACCAAGTTTCAATGGGCACTCAGAAATAGATAGGAATATTTATACAGCAGGACTTTCATTATGTTTTCGATGCATACTAGTTCGGGTTCATTTTAATAATACATGGTTTTTTACTATTTATGATAAATATACAGACTTTAACATGGGGGACTACCTAAGCTATACATTGTCATCTGCCAGTTAACAGCATTCATTCAGAGCAGGGGAGATAAATTATCAGTGTTGGAGGGCAGATGTTTTGAACTCAATATAAACTTACATTATGCTCTGTTGTTCGTGGCATCTTTTTTAATTAAATTTAAAGTGGTGACATACACATAGAAATTATAAACCAAATGGGAAGCATAATGATGACAATCAAAATAAAAGTGTATATCAATCTACATATGAAAACAATTAAGAATAAAGACTTAGAACTGCTTAATAGAGAGATAATCGATCAATACCCGTCACAAATAGTCTGACATAAATATATTAAAAGTGAAATCTTACTCTTCCGACCAAAGTAAATCTACATTATAGCCATTTTTTTTAATTATAACATTTTTTGTTTGTGTTTGTTTTGACAATGACCTTGTGATCCAATAGTACAAAGTAATTCTCCTATATAAGAAGGTCATGGGTTCGAGCCTCAGTGAGAGTTAATTAATACCACATCCACAGAGGCTCAAACCCACAACCTCCTATATGGGAGAGTTACTTGGTACCACTAGCTCACAATGCCACTGACACTTATAAATAGTTTTATTATCATGTCAAAATGTAAATTTAGGGAGAGAAAAAAAAACATTTTAAAAGATTTTAAGGCCAACATTATCCCTGCAAAATCTCTCACACTCAAAAAAATGGGTCCCACCCCCACATCATCTTATTTGCAAATCATCTACCTGTTTACACTACAGATCCCTCACAAAACTGGCAAATTATGCCGCCTGGGACCGCCGTGTCCACATAATGAAGTTGTGGACACGCGGCCCAAATCGAGCCGTCCGCTTTTTTTATTCAAAAAAAAATAGCGATCATTTAGCCTTAAAAGAGAAAAAAAATCGCAGCGTCCGTTACTTAGTTGCCGTTAACGCCGACGTGTATGCTTCTTTTTTTTTTGGGGATTACTGGAAGCTGTACAGTTATGGCCGTTATGAATGCTCAAACATAGGTCGTTTACTGCAAGTTATGAATGTTATCATTTCCATGGCAAATTCTATGACAATTATGAGCCAGCCAGAAGACTTCTAAGCATTATGAACGTTACAATTATGTTAAATGCATTCCTCACGGTCGATAATAAATTAATGACGATTTGGAACGGGCTTTAAAAGTGTGAATATAGAAGCTTCGACAGGATTATGAACCTGATACAGTTTCTATGGAGATTATGAATGTACAGTTACCTTGGACGTTATGAATGTACAGTTATAGGAGTTGATGAATGATGAGTTATAAGAGTAGTCTGAATGTACCAGTTATGATGATTCAATATGAACAAGATAGCTCCTGGACATCTAGATCGAACTTACAATTATTGCAAGCATATATGTGAATTAAAATTAATCGAAATAGACTCTAAAATCTGTGAACCATAAAGCTCTCTGTAGCAAATTATATGTAAATATTAAATCAAGATTATAGGATACGTTTATTAGGAATTGATTACATGTTATTTGAGGAGTCTAACCTTATGTGAATGTACACAAGATTTATTAAAAGCGAAGTTAACACTATTGATGTACAAGCTTATATGAGTTATCGAATGTACCATGTTATCTATCTTTGGTCCATGAGTCCAACTTCTTTTACACGTGAATGTGATATTTATTTTTTTTTAATAACATTATTGATATATGAAATATATGAACATATCACTTCCCCTTACTCACACGCGTACACTGCTTGAAAAATACGAAAAAAAAATAATAAATATAAAAAAATAGAAGTAAGAAAAAAGATATACAGGATAGTTGCCGTTAGCACTGTGTACCAGCGTGTCCAGGTTGCAAGCTGGACACGGTCCCACTGGCATACCGACGATTGCCTAACAAATCTAATCAATTTTCAAAGTGGGCCAACATATTAAAATAACATTATTAATAATATTAAAATATTAAAAAGAAAAACAAAAACAAAAAAAATTAATAATATCAGCGGTTTGCAAATGTTGTGCAGAAGCAAATTTGCAAACGCCTTAATTATAAAAAAAAAAATGGAAAATGCTGATGTGGGCTTAACCACATCCAAGCTCGCAAAGCCAATTTAGTTTGATTGTTTTCAATTGGATAAATCCCAACCTAATATTATATTTGAGATGTGTTAATAGTTGATTTGTTTCAATCTTGACTAAAAAATATAAGAGAAATTATCTGATTGGTCCCTCGAAGGACTCATGATGATTTCAGGCCAATTTGGCTTATCGACTATCAAAACATTACTTCCAATTTGGTCTTCGACTATGACAGTCGATTTTTAGCCTTGATTTGATCCTAGAGATGTATAGGCGGAGAGAGGCGGAGAAGCCTAGGGGGAAGAAGAGAAAACTGGCAATTGTTGAAGAATTTTGTAAGAAGCAGGATCAATGCATTGCAGGTCTCTGAGAGGTCGCCCCCTAAATCGGGTGCTCAAGCTCGTTTGTTTTGATGGAATAGTCTATAAAGTATACTGACTAGGAGATTCTTTGGTATTCATTTCGTCTTCTCTGACTGCGTAAGTCTTCGAGCCAGTGACACCAGGCGTCATATTCGTGCACTAGAGTCCGCGATCCCTACGCTTAGTTGGTACTATGGGATTTGGCTGTCATGGCGCTTATCTGAGGCCAGCTTAGTTAGGGATGTTTGGTGGAAGGAGAGCATTGGTGGTAATGGGGTTAGACGCGTGGTATAGAATTTGCTGCCGTTCAGGCCAGGAGTGGCGACAAACAGTCACATTGTCCAGCATACCAAGCTTCACAACATGTAGGGAGGGTTGGTGATCGTTCTTAATATAGCTCCTATTTTCGAACAGGTAAACGGACTTGCTAATCTCAAAATAGGCAGTCAGTCTGTGGATTGCCCTTATAGCTGGATGAAGATGATTCACTGGGCACTTTGGTTGGCATAATTGCAAGCTGCGCGATTGCTATCGAGCGAACAATTAATACCTTACTCGTTAAGTGAGCTCCACCAAAGCATTAGCGGACTCGTTCGACGTCGGGAATCCAAGGGTTAGTACGGCTGGAGAAGCAGGAAGATGTATTCCTGGAGGCAAAGGGCGAAGCACGCATATGGCTGCGTGGATGCAGGACAAACTGACATAAACTTTAAGTTCTATCCAGGTGGATATGCTTCTAGGCCCGAAGAAAAACGAAGAGAATATCTTATTTTTTTTCCTGAAACCCGCAAGAAGTTTCCTTGTGTTAGAGGTTTGTCGTGCAAAATAGGAGCGAATCCTCTAATGAAGATACGAAGATCATGTGGAGAGATGTTCATATGTCTGATTGATAATATTTTTACTGCTGGACAACATTGAAGTAATTTCCGCAAATCGTGCAGAGGACCAAATTGATGAAATCCTCCATAGCGAGGGACCAAAATCGAGAAGGGGTAAAATGATTTTTTCTCCAACATCAATGAATACCTAACGTGTAACCACAACCTAATAAATAGACTGGCTGAAGCTTGAGCTGATATCTAGAGGTATGAGCACGGGGCGTGATGGTAGGGTGAGAAGATGAAATCTAAGTTTTGTCATGGTTTTTTTATGTATATATACACTCTGACTGTCGTGGTATATAGGAGCAGTTGAATCCGGTTTTTACGTTCTGGCTATGTTGGTGACCGGTGTCTAGTTGTGTGTCAGTGTTTGAATAGGGTTCCTTGCCACAGCTGGGTTCACTAATATATAATAGAGACGGTTAAATTGAAATTTTTGCTCAATTTCGTTTAAGCTAGTCTTATTTTCTGCATAATTTTCAACCCCCACTTCCGTCATCAACACTTTAATTTCCATTACGTGTGGCTATGTTGGATGACTAGAATCAAAGATTTTTGTTGGCCAATGAGAGGCAAAAAGTATCCATCAAAGCAATATTGGATTTTTATTTGTGCTGAATGAGGCCTAAACTGAAATTTTTTAGAACTATTTGAATGAAGAGTAAAGTATGCATGGTGCCAAAGCCGATATTCCTGCAATTTCAGCAGCTACCAAAGTTAGTGGTGTATATGATCAAGAATATTTTTATATTTTTAATATAACTTTAAAATTTTAAGGCATTTAATTTAAAATTTTAAGTAATCTTTTGAAATTTGATTAATAGTTTTAAAAGCTAAGGTTTTAAAAGTTAATTGGTGTTAAGAAAATGTTATAAACTTTTATAAATTTTTTCAGAGTTAATATTAGATTTAGCCTACAACTTTAATGAAAATTTTAAATTTAGTCATTAACAAGGTAAATTCGTTGGCATCTAATGGCTGACTTACAAAGCAATAAGTTGTTAAGGATCAATCGACTAAATGTCTAAGTATGATTGACTTTTAAAGAACGAATTTCTTCTTTCATGACTCGTTGCCATTAATATTCTTTTTGTGTAGAATAAAATGAAGAGGGTTCAATTTCTTTGGTAATGTTGATAAAGTAAATGTGACTAGGGTGGTATAGTATGGTTTTAATTTAGAGTTGAGAAAGTAGGGGATGGGGTATTTGTTTGATGTGGGCATATTGCATTAGTATTAGATAGGTAATTGGGAGGCTTCCGTTTTCTGTGAGAGGTCGCATGTTGTGTGGTGAGGGAATATGTTTGGTTCCGTGACTCTGTGAGGATGGGGGATTAATGTAAGTCGTAGAATAGCAATTAAAACACAATTGAAAGTTAGTTTTTTAGTACGAGTTTCATCAGTGAGTATCGTCCTCAAGAAATGACTTTAAGGGAATTAAAGTAATGAAGGGTTAAGCACGGGTTCATACAACGTTTGAAAATTAACCAATAGATATTTGAATATTGATGTTCAAATCTATAATGACAACAAGCGAATTAAAGATAATAGATGAAAGAGACTGATTTGAACCAAACAACCTTCCCTAGAATACTTTTGTGTGGTCTAAAGTTTAAGTTATGCAATTCCTAATGACAAACTTGGGGAAATTGTTGTTGGGTAATAAGGTGGAAAAATCTCAAAATAATATCCTACGGAAAGATTATTATTATATGGGAAAACAGGAAAACTGGGAAGGAAAATGTGGAATATTTAGGTAGAGGTTATCACGAGTTTGAACAAATTGTTCTTTTCCTTAAAACCTTATTTGTTACCTCCTACAAGTGCTAGGAACGTTGTAGCCTAGGTTTCCTAGGATAAAACGTGCTACGATTCTTTGTTTAAGCACCCAAACAAAGAACCCGGCAAACAAAGCAAAGTATGAACACTGTTGGCTAAATAAAGAGAGTAGAAGCAGAGTTTTGGAAGTTAAAACGTACTGGAATTCCCTTGATTTCTTGTAGTGTAAAAAGCTTCTGCCTACCTCTCTTTATATAGGGCTGTTGGAGGTATAACATTCAACATGACAATTAAATTGGTATTAAAACCAATTGTGTAACACTTGTAACAGCTACCCACTAACAGAAAAATTAAATTCAGAATTCAAAATTGGAATTAAAAATATTAATTCCGTAACAGATGAATTTAATCTTCACAATGCTGAACTTTCGGGTTCTTGTGTTCTAGGTGCACCTCCAACTCTCGTGCTCTTTGTAGCACGAGATTGCTTTTTTGATATCATTTCTAGTTGGAATTTGATATGCACCCCGCGCGCGCGAGAGAGAGAGCATCTATGCTATACAATTCTACAAGCTCCAAAATAGTTCTTGTATAAAATTGGGGGGGGGGGGGTGAATCCTTTCAAAACCAATGTGGACAAAAGCTCACTTTTTCCCTTCATTTTTCACTCAAATGGGTCTACTTTGAGAATCAATATCTCATTCACCCATTTTCCGTTTGAGCATACAATATATCAATCTCTTCGTCTCACTACAAAGAACCCGAATCCACTTTGACTCGACCCAAATCGAAAGTGGACCCCACTGATAATTGTACCACAAAATAGCCACTTAATATGCCATTTTAAGCTATTTTTTCCAACAATTGTATAAGTGCCAACGTCATTCTCACGATCAATTGGACTATCAACTAATCCGAAGTCACATTCTCATGGCAACTTGGCTAGATGAGGCAATTCAAACACTTTGCGTGCTCATCCCTTCAAACTCTCTTTTCTCAAAGAAAAGTAAGAGATATTGACAGATATGGCTATGATGTAACCCTATTCTCATAGGTGATTCACTAATTCCAAATGCCTCTTGCATAATTTGGCCATAACTATGAAAGACTACATTCAATTTCATCCAATTCATAACCAAGTTCAACATGAAGACAATACAAACTTAATTTATACAATTCAAGTCACATTGGCATCCATACAATGAAGTTCAATTCAAATCCCTAATAAGTTTAACTAATCATAATTGAAATGTAAAACTAGAAGCAATTGAGTAATAAACAGGAATTCATAAGTTCAAGTAATATAAATTCAAAAATATAAAATGGAGAACTTAACTTGTGATTAAAGTGAGAAATAATCTGAAAATTGATGGGGAATGTGAAATTACAATGAACAATCTTCCTCTAAATCTTCTAGTAGATGATGGATTACAATGTGGAAGGTTCTCAAATGTGTTTGCGGAGAGAGTTTTTAGAGGAGAATTCTGAAAAATGAAAAAACTAACTATAAATAACTATAAAATATATATATCTTGAAGTTCGCGCCAAACTGCGTGTACTGGACGAGGAAGTCATGGTGGGACTCACAGTGTAGTGTCACCATGAGTTCAGTGATCAGAATCTGTTCAGCACACTCATGCTGAGACTCACACCATGAATCTCTTGATCAGAAACTCAACCATGGTGTGAGTGTCAGCATGAGTCCCTCCAAATGGCCTTCACGCTATCATTTTGCTCATTCATTCCCAAGTGTGCCTTCGGGTGCTTTCCTTGTCCTTTTACACCTCGTTTTCTCCCAAGATTAGCATCATTTCATACTTGCTTGCACCATTACTCAATCTTTTCTTCCTTCAATCAAGATACACCACATTTGCATTGTTGCACCATCATTTACCTAACATTTGAGCCAAAAGCAAGCATAAATGAGCACAAATATAAGGCTATTTCATGATATATCAACAATCACCCCAAAACTGAACGTGTAGGCCCCTTGAAAACACAAACCACATGCCACATTAAGGAAGTGGTGGTGCTTGCGTTTGACAATCCCATTTTGTTGAGGCATGGCAGGATAACTAAATTATTGTAAGATACCATTTTGAAGTAAGATGTTTTGAAAATCTGTTTGTGTAAACTCATAACCATTGTTCGAACGAAAAACATTAACGAATGAATTAACTGATTTTAACATATGATTAAAAAAAAAAAAAAAACAAATAGTAAAATATACAAAAAAATTTTATATGACCCTAAAAAATCATCAACAATAGTTAAGAAATAATAATGTCTTGTATGAGTGAAGTTGAAATATTTACCCCAAATGTCAACATGAATCAAATCAAAACATGCAACGCCACTAATAGGAAAAGATAAATGTGTCTATTTAAAAACATGAAAAACATCACATGCAATTGGAAATCAAAACATCCTATTGCAGGAATTAAATGTTTAAAAACATAATGTGATGATGCATGGGTGACCAAATATTGAGTGCCATGTATTAGGTCCGACCGTGACTCCGTGAGTAATGCAGTGGAGTGTGGTGAAATATTAAAGGAACATAAGCCATTGCGTTCGTAGCCCCCCACAATCTCCACAAAATAATATATTGATATTTGATGGTTTAAACAAAGAAACATAAATGGTTTATACAAGAGATTTTAATGGTAAAAAGAAATAGAAAAAGTATGTTTTTTTTTTTCTTGGATATTCTCAGGTTTCTAACGTTAGACATAATGATTAATTTTTTCGCTGGATTGTGAGCACATTTTTTGAATGAGACAACTAACTTGGAGATTTAGAAAAAAAATGTATCTAAAGTAGAATGCTAATAACATCGAAAGAATATGATTACATATGTACAAAAGAGATATGAATGTTATTTCTATGTCTGACTGTAAGGAATGTTTTAACCATTTCATCAATCTTTATTGTAAACGTTTTAGCTTATCATTAATGAATTAGTTTTAAAAAAAAAAAAAAAAGAAGAAGATATGGACCTAATGGACAATATTGAAAATATTCTTATACACTAACAGGGCGTTTGATTGGAGGGATTTTAAATTCTCTTCCCACTTAATTCCCACCTAATTTCAAAGGCCATTAAATTTCGTAGTTTGGTTGAAGGGAATTGCAATTCCCCCATTTTCATGGAATTAAAATTCATGTCCCCCTGGTATTTTAATTCCTGGGATTTTAGGAAGAAAAAAAATATTGATGAGACAAAATTACCCTTCTCTTTTTTAACCTAAAATGAATGTCTGATCTTTTCTTTTAACAACAACAATGGGCATTTTGAACTTTATACTACTTATTCCTTTCAATTCCCATGTATACCAAACATTGGAATTGAAATTCCAGTAATTCTATTCATGTCAACCAAACACTGAATTTAAATCCCACTTTATTCTCAGTAATTCAACTCCCATAGAATTACAATTCTTTTCCCACATAATTCTCCTCTCCAACCAAACCAAACGTACTGTAATTGGTTACTTTTAACAATTTTATAAGTTGAATTACACAAATTTTCAGCAATTAGTGTGGCATGCTAGATATTAGTTTTTGTCTGTTTTGATGGGTAGCAGATTCCAATTAGTGTGTCGATTCTTGGTGGGCTTCCAACATGCTTTTATTGACTGCAAATTCTATGTTGTCAATAGTCATCACTGGACAGCTTCCATTATTTTAAGTAGTCTTAACTCACGAGGATGCGCTGTGTGTCTGTACTCTGTATATTGGACGGAAACACTATTTTATTTCAAACTCATACTATATGTATTTCCGATCTCAAAGCACTCACTTAATTGAAATTTATAATGAGGTAATACCAAAATGATCATCGACTATATTGTTTTTTTTTTGTTTGTTTTTTTTTTTTAATTTCATTCTAAACGATTTTGATGACCCAATGTAATTTTAGATTTTTATATTTTTATTCAATTTAGTTATCCGTTTGTTATTCCGTCAAATTGGTGTTAAATAAAGAGACAATTCATAATATCAATATTGGCTTCTCTTTAGTCTCAGCCTTGCGAAGGGCGAAATTCCTTCTTTTTTTTTTTTTTTTTTTTTTTTTTTTTTTTTACGAATTACTCTCAGACCTGCGAATCAAATTTTATATTCGTAGGTTTAGGAGTACTTCGTAAAAGAAAGAGAGAGTTTCACACTTCGCAGCTCTAGGAGTAAAGAAATGTCAATATTGAAATTACTGAATTTGATATCAATAATTAAATATGTGCTTCAATACACTTTGTATGAATTACCTATAAACCTTCCTTGATTTGCGTCAATTAAATAACATAAACTAATTTATTTATAACTTTCTTAGTAAAAAAGTATGCACTCCACTGCAACTTGAGCCTTGAAGGCAATCTTAGCGAAGTTACCCCCAAAGTCTGAATCCCCAACCCTACCTAAGGGTCTCCCACACACCGATTCAATCACGGTGATTTAATGGGATTAATAAGCAGTGCAAAATATCGATGTGCACAAGGAGTCTACCCACTTTGGGACATAATTCTTACACTGTCGCCGCCGAGGTTCAAACCTTGAAAGGTTACCCCAAATACTGCTCACTAAACCATTGAGCTAAGTCCGTGCGGGTCAATCTTAGCCAAGTTGGTCAGAGTGTTTACTTGATAATTACAAGGTTAATAAGTTAGATTTATAACGGGAGTGACTTATTTGACTTTCTTGGTTTGAATTTGTCAACTATAGATAACCTGTATTGATTTATCTCCTTGTAATTCTTAAGGCATGATTTACTCAATGCACACTCTTAGATTGTGCCTGTATTTTTAGAAATTTTGTCTGACCAACTAGGAGAGAAGAGAGAGAAAAAAAGAGGAGAAATAAAGGAAAAAAAAACATTTTTGACAAAAAAAGGGCCTTTTCACACGTCGCAAGAAAAAATTCTATTAAACCCCCATTCTCATCAATACACAAATCTTATTCTAATTTTTTTTCTTCTACAAAAAATCTCATAAAATTCACTAATGCTGATCCCCTTGCAATTTCAATATTGGCAACTATATAATAGTCACTCCGTATCATTTTTTTGAGAAAGCGGGAAGGGGAAACCCTGAGACCTAGCAACACTCACTCCGTATCATTTGATCAAATAGCAATCTGTATATGGCAAATTATATCGTGCACCTGGTCAAAATGAAATTGTTTTTTTTAGAAATTTGGTTTTCCGTTTTTGTCATTAACTTCTAAAAAAAATCTCATGTTTCAAATGTATATAATTGTATAATAGAATACACATAAACTTATAACATAATACACATAATCTAACATAATATATAATATGCATAAACTCTTAATAGAATACACGTAAACTCTTAACATAATACACATAAACTCTTAACGTAAAATCGATGTCGTTTTAGACCTTGGTGCACGATATAACGATTGTCTGTATATAATCAAGAGTTCTATTATATATGTTTCAAAAAAAAAAAGAGTTCTATTATATACACTCTTAAAATTTTACTTTCTAATTTATACTATCTACATCAAAAGCATGTGAGAGAAAATACAAATTAGGAATTTAAAATGAAAGTACATCCTATAATCAATTTATTGTAAGCTGTTGAAAGTTGAATTGCAGATTTGCAGGGCGGATTTTACAATTCTGCTTTAAAATATTTGACTCGTTGGATTTCTTTATCACTCTGACTGACCCTCATGGCGGCTAAGGACACTACTCTGGCTTCTCGTTCACCTTCCCGGCACGCCGATTGTCAGGGACCCATCGCCTCCTCGATCGCTCTTTAGATCGCTAAATTCTTGCCTGATTCTTCTGTAATATGCTATGTAACAATCTCCTCTGAGCGACACAAGAGTATCCATAGCTTCCGGCGAAGAGCAGTGGTATATAACTATTTTTTTTAAAGCTTTTGCAATTAGGAACATAGGAGTACACGAGTATTCACTAAATTAGGCAGTAAATTTATTAACTATGCTATTTAAAAATGATAGTATTGTTTGTTTAATTTAGGATGTATTTTGTTAAATGTGTAGTTTTAATTTTAAATTAGCTCTAATCAATGCAATGAATTTTAAATTAGGCAGTAAATTTATATTGTATTAGGATTGCATTGCTTGTAGTAGTATTACCTGGTATTGATGTTTCTTGAGTATTTGATTGGAGATATGTGTTTGTTTTATTATAATTTCAGCTAAAGTAAAACAACTTTAGCTTCAATTTTCATACAAAGCATTTATATATCCTTCAGAAACATTACATGTGATGTTTGCCTCTTTGTGTCCCTTTTTGAACAAAAGAGGCGCTTTGCTTTGCCTTGCGCTTTAAAGCGAGGAAGTGCCTGGTCGCTCTGCTGTACTTTTCACTTAAAAAACCTTAGATTCTGGTAAAGTTGAATTCCTTGTCTTTGTAATTATGTTTCACCATGGAAGGCCAAATATAATTAATCAGATGAAATGTTGAAAGTTTACTGCTCACTGACTTTGAATGTCTTGGAATTTTTTAGTTGTTTCAAGACTAAATTTCAGGCTATATTTATTTCAGTATATATGTTCATTGGGAGGAAAAGTATTAAGCTTCTTATTATACAAGGTGAAAATGCGAGGTGTTGTAATTAATCTTTCAGTTTAAGATTCTATGCAAGATATTTTAGGTGCACAATGAAGGCATTAATAGTGGAGTTCTAGTATGGTCAATTACCTTGTGGTGAGGATTTCATTTCTTAAATACTCCTACAGGATTCCAGATACAGTAGAGCCTACAATTGATGTCTGATGCAAGTGTTGCATATAACTTGGATGAAATATAATACTTGAGTTAGTTTTGCAGCTGCTGTGATGGGCTCTTTCTTTCTTTTATTTTTCAAATAAAAGTTGCTTGATAGCCCCTTGAAATTAAGGTTTTACTTTACAAGACTTTCTACAGCTTACTTGTGGAAGTTATGGATCTATTATAAAATGTTTTTGGCCAGATTGGTCTACATGAAAATCAAGTGGCATTGTGGCAATGATGACCACAAAATTCATTCTTGCATCAACCCATGGAAAAAAAACGACTTATTTTTCATTTCTGACCCTTAGCTTTGCATCACTTTCCCTTGATTATGTTTTCCTGGTGGTTACATGCCCAAATTGTTAATATTCCTCTAACAATTTGCTAAGCCATTTTTTTTTTGAAAATGTAAAACCTGTCTTTGTTTTGTTAAGGATTTGGCTAAAAATATCACTCGTTTTTTCAAATACATTTTGTTTTCTTTCATGTTCTCTTGTTCTGGTTTAAATCATGGATGTTGACTTCTTCAAGTTTTTGAAATGAACATGTTGAAAATGTTTGTGAATCTTTGAAATAGATGAATGTACAACTGAATTGATTGCAACGGATCTTGACATCGTAATAAACTCTGCAGCTAAAAAACCTTTGATGAAAGGTCACTTAAGTATATTGTGCGAGCACATGTGTGTACAGTGTATACACACACACACTTGTGTTTATTCATATCATTACATTATCTCAGAAAAATCTATACAAGTGGTAACAAAAGCAAAGCAACTGAGAAAATATCTATATAGATCTTCCTGGTTATTGCAGAAGCTGGAAAAACAAATACGGAGTATATTTTAAGGGGTTATTTCCTTTTAACCAATTTACTGGTATAATATGTTATAGTTAAATTTAAAATGAAAATAGATTAAAGAAAAGGTCTAAAGATATACTCTCAACTATTTTGTCATGTAACCTCTTGTATCATACATGAATTGAATAGTACCAAAAGAAGAGTATTGCCCTCATTAAGATGGTTTAATTTCCTAGAAATAGTTATTGCTTTAAGAAAATTTTTGCATGATATAAAGGGATAAAATTTTATAAGGTTTATATATTATATATATATTTTTCATTGAGGCATTAAATAAATCACGCAATGCGTGTAGTTATAACTGTATCTATATATGTACATATTTATTCGCAGACACATATAGATACACACATCTCAAAATACCATAATCGAATAGCCTAGTAGTTCTACAAAGCAGGCAAGAGAGATAGAGGATGGAGGTAAGAGCAAGAGCGCCGGCAAAAATCATACTGGCCGGAGAACATGCGGTGGTGCATGGATCCACTGCTGTGGCAGCCGCCATCGATCTTTATACCTATGTCTCTCTAAGCTTCCCTATTCCCTCTGGTAATCACTAAACCATCATAACGTATTGTCATAGATGTGTAACTTTGAACTCTGTAGTGTTTACAATTGAATTTCAATTCTTAGAGAAACTGATTTTTTAATCACTGATTTCTGAATTGATTTTCTCCGCTTCTTCACTACTGCTACTTCATTATTATGTCACCCTAAATTGAAACTTAATTAGTGGTAATTAGGGCATTTAACTGAAGTAATTTCATTATTAAGCATCACTTTGGAAGGTTTGAATTTGATCTTCATTTCTTGTTGATGAAAAAATTATCCTTTTTCTAACTTTTGGAAAGGATAAACCACTTATTCCAAAATTAGCCCAATCTGAAATTGCTTCATGTGATTAGTTTGTGTTAGGGTTGACCAATCTAAATGTGACTAATGAATATGAACGGTTAAAAGACTTCTCAAAAGTCATGCAAAATAATGCAAACTTTTGGCATATAATTCTTTTGAAAATGGAAATATAACCCCAATTGCTTTGATTAAGATTGGAATGAATTTCATAAATTGAGGCTTATGGAATTTCAATACTCCAAGATAGGTTTTATGTTTTTTTTTTTTTTTTTTTTTTAAATAAAAATTTTAAATTCTATTTCATGATACATAACTGAAGAAACTAAGTCTTTTTGTTCTAGCTTATTGCGTTGGAGATGCTTTGGGACCAGAAAATGATGAAACACTGATACTCCAACTCAAGGATGTGTCCTTAGAATTTTCTTGGCCAGTTGCAAGAATTAGAGATGCTTTTCAAATCTTGATAGGCAGTGTTGCTTCCTCTCCTTCATCATGCTCATTGGAGACATTTAAGTCAATTGCTTCTTTGGTGGAAGAAAAGAAAATTCCTGAGGCCAATATTGGACTTGTGTCTGGTGTCCAGCTTTCCTCTGGTTGTATACCTCTATTCATGGGTGTGTAACTTTGCTTGCCTTGTGAACCTTGTTCTTCTCATTGTTTAGCAAAGTCATTTATGATATCTGAATCTTGTTCTTCCTTATTTGCAATATCAGATGCAAACCAGCAAAAGCAGTTGTCCATTCTGAGCTCCCAATGGGAGCAGGTCTGGGATCATCTGCTGCCCTCTGTGTTGCATTCTCGGCTGCCATGCTCTCTTTGTCAGATTCTGTTAGTATGGATTTCAGCCACCATGCTTGGCAAGTATTTAGAGACACTGAACTGCAATTGGTAAACAAGTGGGCTTTTGAGGGCGAAAAGATAATCCATGGGAAGCCATCTGGGGTTGACAATAGCGTAAGCACATATGGTATGTGATTGCAACTCTTCCGGTGAAGAAATTAGTTACTCTTTTGCTCATTGATATATTGTTTTTCCCTAATGAGTACCAAATGCTTCAACTTTAGGATCATCATACCTATGCAACTAATGGACTTCATGTGACAGGGAACTTGATCAAATTTAAGTCTGGTGATTTGACTCGCCTCAAGACTAACATGCCAATGAAAATGCTAATCACTAATACAAGAGTTGGCAGAAATACAAAGGCATTAGTTGCTAGTGTGTCAGAGAGGGCATTGAGGCATCCTAGTGCCATGGCTTCTGTGTTTGAGGCTGTAGATTCCATTAGCAATGAAGTAGCTACTATTATCCAGTCACCTGTTGCTGATGATCTTGCAATAACTGAGAAGGAAGAAAAATTGGGAGAGTTGATGGAGATGAACCAAGGGTTGCTACAGTGCATGGGTGTAAGTCATTCCTCAATAGAAACTGTGCTTCGAACAACAGAGAAGTACAAATTATGCTCCAAATTAATTGGAGCTGGTGGTGGAGGTTGCGTTTTGACACTGCTACCAACTTGTATCCTTTCTGTTATCTGCTCATACATGTTATGCATGCCTTTCCTTTTCACTCTAAATTCATTATCTGTTTATTTGCAAATTGCAATTCCAACCAAACTTGTATTATTTACCCTGATTGATCAGCGGGCCCTAATGAAATCCTGAAAACACATCCATCCTTGTGGTTGTAGTAATGCACTCCTTATAAAGGAAGATTTGATTAGATAATCTATTATGTTTCCTTGACAAATATTCAGTGCTATCAGGAACAGTGGTTGATAAGGTGATAGCTGAGTTTAGAGACATGTGGGTTCCAGTGTCTAATTGCTGGAATTGGTGGAAATGGCGTCGAGGTTTCTTTCACTGGATCTTCCTGATGATCGAGGCTTCAATTTACCTTGCATCTCAAGATTTGGTACGCCACATCTAGTCTACAATATTATATATGGTGTTACTATATATATAGCTTCTTCTCCATGCTATCTTGACAGTAGCTCCTGTTTGTGCTGAACTCCTACCCCTTGTGTTTTTTCCCCCAAATATTCAATTCTTCAATTTGAAACCACCAAATCTAATAATGTTTCATGTCGAATATCAAGAACTTATGAAGAATATTTATTTTATATTTTCCAAATTTGTTTGTTTGTTTGTCATGTCCTTTCTATTTGGTCTTAAGATTGCATTAATATTAATTATTTTCTTCTCAATGCTTGCATTTGGGGTTTGGGGTTCTTCAAAATGGCCCGATTGTCCGCTTGATAAGAGTCCATATTGAGGGGAGTATTAAGAGTCCACATTGATAAAATAAAAGAAAAGAGAACATATGAATTTATAAGAGCGACTAGCTAGTTGATTAGATTTAATCTTTTAGTATGACCCTTTTAGTATGGTTTGGTCATGTGTATTATAGTCCAATTGACTGACCTAACCCAATCTATAAGATTATAACAGGTTACACAAAATTGCATACTGAATTTGCTGCTATTTTACCAGATTCATAATTTCAGTGAGTGGATTAGTGAGTTGATAATGAAAGTCTGATTTCCCCCCCACAAGCACACAAAAAGATTGGAGATAGATAATTAGATATATATTGGCTCCCTTTTACTAGGTTACATACGGAAAACACCACTACAAACATCTCACATACACTAATTAACATAAACAGTAGGAAATACTTCAATTCTGGCGCAGTAGGAAAAGGGACAGCCCCAGCAACAAACAAAACAAAGGATTCCTTACAGTTGCCCGCCGCGGCGCAGCCGGGGCGGCGAACATCCCCGTTTGAGTGTTGGTGGTGAGGCACCAACACCGTCCAGTCATCCTCCGTCCCGATTCCGGCACCGGTGTACTTGGAATCATTCAGGCTACTTTGCATTCTGCAGGGACTGAGTGTAATTGGTGAGCACGAGCGTGGGGACTCGTTTCCTCACGCACACCGGCACCACCATGCCGTCCCTTGGTGGTGTTTCCATCTATGCCGCACTTGTCCAGGTGTTTTCTGCAAGTTAGCCACTCGCGGCGGGCTGCTCGGAGCTCCCGGCCGCGGACACGCCTCGTGTTCTATCTCGTCGGCTATCTTCGCCCGCCAAGCAGTTTGGCCTTGTCGTGCTTCGCCAGGGCCGGCAAGCTTTTGGATTGCCGGTAACTGTTGATACCTTGAAGAAGATGATCTTCTTCATCTGCCCATGCATGCCCGCAAATTATAGAAACGAAACAGTAATTTTAAAAGAGAATCTATATATAATACGGAGTACTATACATGCAGTAAATTAAAGAAATGAAATGAATAGCTTGGGTTATTAATTAGATACGAACGAACCATCACAGTGCACAGAGAGCGATGCGAGGAGGAAAACACAGATTGCTGCAGAAAGTCGCAGAGACGAGGAGGGCGCCATGGATAGATAGATAGATGGAGAGAAATGGGAAGTGATCGAATTGAATTACTAAGTATGAAGCTAATTAGTTCAGGAGAAAAGAAATGAGAAAAATGGGGGGTGATAGGCATAGGCAGGTGCTACTCTATGTATACAACACGTTGCATCCATGCAATACAATGCAGCTGACGCATCAGATCAATGCACTACTTTTTTTTTTAAGAAAAGAAATAAAAATAGTGATTTTATCAATTTAGTCTTAAGTGGTTTTATAGCAATTTAATCTTTTGTTAAAAATTCTGTTAGTCGATGGTTAGAAATATGGTCCTAATGGTAATTTCTCAATCTTCTTCTCATTTGGGATGATTCCTCTTTCTTGCCTTTATTAAGCTAGTTTGCTATTAGAAATAAGGTCCTAATAACAATTTCTCAATCTTCATCTCATTTGGGATGATTCATCCTTCTTGCCTTTATTAAGTTAGTCAGCGGTTAGAAATAAGGTCTTAATGACAATTTCTCAATCTTCATCCCATAGGGATGATTCATCCTTCTTACCTTTATTAAGTTAGTTGGCTATTAGAAATAGGGTCCTAATGACAATTTTTCAATCTTCATCCCATTTGAGATGATTCCTCCTTCTTGTCATTATTAAGCTCCACACAAAATGGAGATTTTTATGTCCAAATTAAATCAACTTAAACCCTAAATAAATAAATAAGGTGAAGAAGAAGGAATCATTTGCATTTATGTGTGGATCTTAATAAGGGGATGAAGAATGAATCATCCCAAATGAAATGAAGGATGAGAAATTACAATTAAGATCATATTTTTAACAGTTAACTAATAGAAATTTTAACAAATAACTAAATTGTATAAAATTATCAAAATCGAGAATTAAATTAAGCACAAAAATCATTTAGAACTAAATTGGTAAAACTGTTATAGTCCAAAAATTATTTGGGTATTAATTCATATAATATTTACTTTTAGTTCAACACTGTTTAATTAATAATCACACAATTTTATATTTCCAAGGGCTGAGTTGCTATAAATCATACATGATGGTACCTTATCGTCGTATCAATACATTTGATGTCATAGAAATACCCCCCCCCCCTCTATATAATTAGTGGCAGGTTGAAATTAAAATATTTGTAAAAAGTAACGATAAATTTAACAGTTCTTTATCAATTATCATGAAGTTTAGAGGCCTAATTATATTAATGACGCAGATTATACTGACGTGGATGCTGCATGTGGCCTTAGAAACAAAACTTACGCTCCTCCTCCTGCCACGTGTACTCCCCAGCGACCACCGGCCCACCACCACCGCTCCGCCGCTTCACCCCACCTTATATTCATATATGTGTGTGTATAGTATATTCTTCATTGGCCATTACCTCTTCTACTCCAAAACACTACACTACATGTTCTCTCGTTGTTTTTACTTCTCAAGAGCTTTTAACCGTCACTCTACGCCACTCCTCCTCCGCCGCCACCACCGCCACTTTATTACCGCCGTTGTCGTCCTACCACATTTTGGATCAAAACCAACAGTAATAGCAGTGTAAGGCTGTCCGGTGTTTGTGAGATCAATGGCTTCCGACGGCATCAATTCCTCCACAAAAGCAGGATTCTCAACCTGGGGAAGAACATGTCATGGATCCCGCTCCCCAGTATTCTTCTCAAGATTATAAGCCTCCCAACAGCTTCAAGTATTCTCTTCTTTCTCTCTTCCTTTCTTCATATATTAATATATAATTTAAGATTAACATGAGAACACCTCTTTTAGGTGAGAAGGTGAGAACGAATACAGAGAAGGTGAGAACAAATGGTGGCATTCATGTATATTTTTGAATGGTGTAGATTAGATCAAGTGTCTGCAAACATGTAATCATGTTTGCAAACACGGATTAAGTATGTTTGCACATATTTTAATGTCCATTCACACACTTAATTTAATCTAACTATTAAAAATATTAAATTGATGGCTCACGATTTTGTTCTCACGTTTCACCTAAACGATGTTTTCATGTTCTCACCTAAAGCACATGTTATCATAGTATATAATACTATATATATATAGTATATTATATATATATAATATATATATATACTATATATATATAATATATATAGTTAAAAGGATTTGATGATCTAGCTAGCATGGTGAATTTTGCAGGGTAAGGTAGCTTCTGGTGACGGGAGGGGATTCCGGCATCGGCGAGCTGTTTGCCACTGCTTCGCGCTGGAAGGTCAAACGTGGCGTTCACCTACGTGAAATCCCAGGAGGAAAGGATGCTCGGGAACACCCTTTCAATCTTAAAAAAAGCCAAAGTGAAGAGGGTGCAAAAGAGCCGACGGCGATAACCGGCGGACTTGGGGTTGATGAGAATTGCCCGAAAGTTGTGGAATCAGCTGGTCAATTCTTACGGAGGATCGATATTCTGGTGAACCGCCGCAGAGCAGATAAGCGTGGTCCCATCGAGGAGATCGATGAACAGGCTTGAGAGGGTGTTCAGGACTAACATCTTCTCCCAATTCTTCCTCGTCAAGTAATCAAATAACTTATTAGGCTAATATAACTGTAAAATGGTGGTTAATTTTAATTAATTTCTCATCATCTTATCCCTGGAGGCATGCGTTGAAGATTAATGAAGGAAGGGAGTTCAATAACAACACAACCTCAGTGACTGCTAATAAAGGAAGTCCAAAGCTGCATTGATTATTCAGCACAAGGGCGCCATCGTGGCGTTCACCCGAGGCTTGCGCTGCAGCTCGTGGAGAGAGGGATACGCGTTAACGGGGTGCGCCTGGCCCAATATGGACGCCATTGATCCCCGCTTCGTTTAGCGAAGAGGAGTGTGCGGAGTTTGGGAAACAAGTGCCAATGAAGAGGGCCGGTCAGACCATCGAGGTGGCTCCGTCGTATGTTTTCCTCGCATCTTGCCCGGAATCCTCCTACATCACCGGCCAAATCCTCCACCCCAATGGTGAGAACTATAACTCTCCTCAACAATATAATAACAGTACAGTAACATTACTGGAAATTCTGAAATATCCGACCACTTGAAAGTGATC
>VALG01002094.1:0-23002 GCA_009835305.1 Ipomoea purpurea
CACCACACACATAAAGAGTTTATAGAACTCATCCATTGAAAAGCAAATAGAAGGAAACAAGGTTTATGTTAAGAACATTCTGAAATAGTTTCTTACTCCACAATTGAAAGTTACAGCCCTAATTATACAAAAAGAAGGATTGATTATAGGGAAGAGAATCCATATAATCAGGGAAAGTAATTAAAAAGGATCACTAAACTAGAAAGGATAAAATTTCATATCACTAATTACTGATCCTAAAGAATATATGCATATCAATCTAATATTTCACTCTAACATAATCAATCTAAAATTTCACATATCAATTCTTAAATATTTTCACACTCCCCCCTCAAAGCTGAGTATGTATATATTATACAAGCCAGCTTTGGAATTGAATTCTTCAAAGCTCCTTCTAGGGTAGAGCCTTTCGTAAGATGTCAGGCAATATCTGTTTCTTTGTAGGAATGTAGTTGAGTTTAATTGATCCTCGGAATTCACCTTTTCATAAATTGAACTGGGCCTGTCCTATTTCAACGGTGCTTTTGTTCTATTTCGTTGATGAACTGGGTTCTTAGCAATGGTTTGATGGCGCTTGGGACTATCACTACATTTTTAGAAAGATTGTAGGAGCTTTAATTTCAAACTCATTCCAAACCTTTTTAATCCACATCCCCTCACTCATATACCTAAATGGCAGTGCACTGGTATTACTGATTTTCTGCACTACTCCGAGGAGACAACTGACTTGTTTTTTGCTGCGCCAGTGACTAGATTTCCCATTACATAGGTACAGTAACCACTAATCGATCGTTATCAGTCAACTCGCCAGGCCCAACTGAATCCGGTGTAGACTTCTAGGTCTCGGTTGTCATGTTTTCGAAGTGCAAACAAGAACCTGGTGTCATTTTGATACTTAGATATACGTTAACAGCTTCTAGCTCCTCATAGTTGTTATGCAATATGTTGACTTACAACACTACAGAGAAAGCATTATTCAGTCTGTTGGAGAGATAAATTGTTTTCCCACAATTGATAATCCCCTCCCCTACTGGATTGGTTCCCCACTCCGATTTGTTTAAGTTAGTTGGTTCATTGGAGTATCTGCTGGCTTACTCCAAGCATTCCTAGTTTCGTTTAGAAGATCTAGGATGTTACTTTCGTGAGATAATAACAATCCCTTCCTTAGATCGAGTCTACCTCCATCCCAAGAAAGTATTTGAGAAATCTATACTGATCTTCAAATTCTGATGCAAGAACTTCTGAGTTGAAATCTCACCTACATCCCATTTAGGATATGTTCATCCACATAAGACATGGAAGTAGCTTTTCCTTGTTGAAGAGATTTTTAACAAACCAGGGTATGACGCGACATCGAGTGATCCAAATTACAATGACTTTTGCAACCATCCCTTATTGGCCCGAGGTGATTGTTTTCAAGCCATAGAGAAGGATTTTTGTATTTGCATACCAAATCGTCCATTGGAGTTCTTTTCAATATACCTGGTAATTTCCATTAAAACTTCTTCTTTCCCAATTTCTTCCATTTAAGAATGCATTTACACCATGCTGTAAAAGGGCCAATCACAATTCACCAGCAATGAAATCAAACCTACTTATGAGTTTGTCAACGGAGCAAAGGTCTCTTGTAGTCTAACATCCAAGAGATGAACCCCTGCAACCAACCGAGCCTTGAATCTGTTTGATACTCCCATCTGAATTATACTGACAGTTTGAAAAGTCCACTTACATCCAACTGCATGTTTTCCTTGAATGAACTCAAAACAGACCCATGTACCATCTTTTCTCAAGAGCTCTCATTGACAGGCAACCTTCCATTTGGGATCTCTTAGTTCCTCATAGATGTTTTGTTGGAATCTGGACAAGATCAAGAAGAGCAACAAAGGATCGATACATAGGAGTAAATTTCCATAAGCAACATACCTTTCTATTTGGGTGACTAGTGGCATGTTCTTAACACCCTTTTCGTTGGAGCAATAGGCAAAATCAAGATTCATCAATAGCATTAAGATTTTACAACTCATGGGTCATAGAGTCCTTACCTTCATTGATTTTCAAGGTCAAGTTAAGCTCGAATGTGTGTTTGAACAGTCCTTGGCTTGCATGTTTAGCCTCTACTATTTTGACAGTTTTCTCCTTCTATACAAACACGGATTCTGGTGCTTGAGGAGTGAATTTGGTAGATGTTCTGAGGATGGATGGTGGCCCCTTGTTTATTAGAGGCGAAGATGGGTTGATTGTAGGAAGAGAAGGATGACGGGTGATGACCATGTTTTCTTGGGAGTACATCTGGATGAAAGAAGGTAATAAAACTGGGATGATGTAGGTGATGAACATCAGGGTTGAGTTGAGTAGGGTTGATGCTGCGTCTGGTTAGACATTTAGGGAGGAAAGGTAAGGCCTGATGATTCTTGAGTGTTTCCCAAAGTTTGGATATCGCTCAAATGCTCCCCCTGAATACCAGAATTTGGGAAAGAATGATTGGTGCTTCAAAAAAGGACATCCAAAGTATGATAAACTTCTTTTTTGTGGCTGAGGGAGTAACATTTGTACCCCTTTTGAGTATTGAATACCCCCAATGAAGATGCACTGTGTTGGGATTTTGGGTCAAGTTTTCTTTTGTGATCATTATATGGACAAAAGGCAGTACAACCAAAGATTTTGGAGTGGGCAATCCGAAGGAAAAACTTGAGAGGTTGAGGAGATGCTTGTAATAACCAAGGATCGTGGGTGTCTTGGAACTTTAACGGGACACTTACTAGGCAAATACGGTTTATGAGTAGTGGCAGTAAGAACAGCTTTTCCCCCAAAATGTTTTAGGGCACATGATTTTTGAAAAACATGGATGGACCGAGGGAACTTCCAAGAGGTGGCCTATTTTCCTCAGCCACTCCTTTTCTGAGGGGTGTTGGACACCAGGAATAATATGGACCAATTCCCTGATCTAACAAGTATGGACCAGAATTGAGTTTGTAGTATTCTGTTTCCATTATCAGTTTTCAAAATTTAAAACTTTTTTGTTTGAAACTGATTTGATTCATAGATGAAAGCTTTAAAAAAATTGATGGCGTTTCTGATTTCTTTCATAGAAGTCCATTGTGGTATTAGTGTTGGTTCATCAATGAAGGATACAAAAACCATCTTAGAAACCCATTACATTTTTCACCCTTGAAGGCCCCCCAATGTCCCACTATGTATCAAGAAAAAAGGTTGAGGGGAAGTTTGTAGGATGCTTTGAATAAATGCTTCGAGTATGTTTTGCAATGTTACCCACACTTTCGCAATGAAAAACTTGGGGTTTTCATTGATAAATAACCAGAACATTTTTTCCAAGATTAAAACAAAATCATTGATGGTCCAAGGCGAAAATTGCACACAACATTAACTTAAGACTCTCATTGGGACAGAAACAGAGATTGAAACCCATATTGACTTGGGGAAATGTTTATTTTTCCAGGAAGTTGTTTTTTTGAGATATAGGAGGGGACCGCAAATTTCAGCAACTGCCCAATCACCTCCTCCCGAGGGCCCACAACCTGAAATTCACCAAATCTAGGATAGAATTTTAGTACACAAATTCAGTTCTCTAGTTGAGTTTACTTGATGGAAAGAAGGGTTGCAGCTTTAATTTAGGAACAAAAAGAGAACAGGATGAAAGAAAAAGTTCATTCAGTTAATTTGACAGAATCCTGTTTCCTATCACATTAGAGAGGATCCTTCAGCAAATCCTGATCATTGGTGGGATTGTACAAGGTTTGAATGTATGAAAAACCTTTAAATCACCTAACAGTATGGTTCGATGCCCGATCCCACAATCCAAAGGGACTTGGTGTTATTGGGAATTTGCAAGCAAATCGTTGAGAAGTGGTACCTTGATGGACTATCATACTAACATCGTGCTTCAGGGCGGAAGGTGGGGATTGACTGTTGTGCAACAGATATTCCTGGCCCCAAAAAGCCTTTTGCAACGCCTCAAGTGGATTTTGAGAAAGGACTGATTCATTTGGGGTGGATGTTTCGAGGTTGCAAGCCACCATTAGGCACCGGGTTGATTCAGTCGGTTTGGGTTTTCAATTCCAAGGGGAAGGCTTCCGTGAATTTTCCAGCCAGTTTCTCACGATAATTGTCAGCCCTTTTTGGCCAGTGCTCCACCACCATGGGTCTACCCCCCTTTTCGGAGCCACTATCTTGAGAGGAAGTATGACGTGAGCATTGCAGAGATTTCCTTTTGAGTGTGAAGTTTTGTGTCAGCCCATTTCACAATTTTTGTCGGCTTTCTCCCTTCTAAACTTTCAGCAAAAACTTTCACGAATGGAGGGATAAAGTCGGGACACTCATGATTCTCCCCTGACCTTGATCTAGGTTCTGTAATAACCTAGAAGAAAATCGAAGGTTCTCTTATTGCTTCAACAATATTTTGTAAAGTGCATAATCATCAGGGACATTCCCCAAGAGTATACTTCAACCATAATCAAGGTGTTGGCCCAGTCCTTGTGTATGGGTTTTGTAATATTGTGGTGAACGTTGGGGTTTCCCCTTGTTTAACTCAAATAGGGCTTTGGTTCCAGTTCAAAGACAGTTCTGAAGTGTTTTCAGAAACTGGAATATGTGTCACGTGCTCCATCCCAAATTTCTTGGGCTGTACGATAGAGTAGAAAATTTTCTCCAATCTCAAAAGGCATGGAGTTGATTAACCAGGACATTACCATATGGTTTCAAGATTCCATTGGCGATTAGGCTAGGATTCAGTTTCCTTAGGCTTCACGATTTCACAGTGAGGTATTCGTCTTTTCCCTATATGCCAGGATGGATCATACATGAGAACTGGTAGGTGTGGCGTTGAGCTTATGAGAGGATGGATCGTGAGAGGATAATGGACTACATACAGTGGCCGTTGAGGATTGTGTAGGAATTAGATTATGTGTGATGTTAGCTTTCTGTACCCAGTCGTTTGGAGAAAAGGTGATGTGAGTGGTACCCATTTCATCATAATCACAAGGTAGAAGGATGGACTTTCATATCGAAGGTTTGCAATATCGGTTTAACATAAAACGGTTGATGTGAGAGAGAGTATGTGTTATGTGTATCTGTGGTTGTTCGGGCGCTCTGTTAAAATACAGCCACCTGGCGTCTTCGCTGGACACACGGATTAATTCGTTTTATCTTGATTTTTTTAAATAAATTATTTTAATATTGAATTGGTGTTAGAAGGGAATTAGCCATAACGAGATGGCCAAGAAGAAATAAAAAAATAAAAAAAGAGAAGAGTATATAAGGACGGTCATGCATCATTACTAAAAAGATTTTTCAATTGTACAGTAAAATATCTTGAAAGATATTTCTATAACTTACCACACATTAATTGGATATTAATTGTTACGTTAGAGCGCTCTAGTTAATAGAACACTTACAAAAAGCAGATTTTTTATGGATAAGTATGGTGGAATAGTGTGGAGACTCCCTATTATTGTTCAATCATCCTCCCTAGTAATTTATAGTTAAAATATAATGGTTAAAGTTTCGGCTAAATAATTCTTGTTAGGAACCAACAAGCATATAAAGAAAAGTTTGGAACATATCACTAATTACTGATCGCTATAAGATTAACTTTGAATGGTTTAAGAAATGAGGACAAATTTTCAACAAGTCTAATATTACACATATCAATACAAGTTATGGGGTGTTCACTTGGATATAATTAGCGCTAATTGACAAGAATGCTGGGGTGTGGGTTGCTGCTTGGTTATTGAAATGTTTATACCTTGAGATGTCTTTTAATTGAGTTTCTTAATCAGTTCTGTAGTAATTTTAATATCTATCTCCAAATGTTCTTTAGATATATCACAAATATCTTTACATATTATTTACGTAGATGCCATTTCATTTATAATAATTAATGATTTAAATATATATAGTTCAAGTCAATACCATTGCCTTTTTCCAAACCTATTTAATTTAAGAATATAGTATATTTTATCCCAAATATTAAAAATATGATTATATTTAATGGGAAATAACTGTCTCTAAACATAATAGTAATCATAAAAATCAATAAAATAATAACATCTAATGCACAGTTTCCAAACAAATATCTTATTTTATAAAAAACCTCCTATGTCGCATTTAGACATATTTCATGAAGGTGGAAGGAAGACAGCACAATAAAAACTAGAGGTGGGATGCCCCTTTTACTCACAGAGAAATGCTCTGAGATGTTTTTTTTTGCTTCTAGAATATCTCTTTACAATCTTTTTAATTTCAGTAATATATGTGCTTGAACAAATTGAAAGAAGATTATTCTCCATATTGGTAGATTCCATATTTTTAGAATATAATATCTTAAAGATCCGCTTTCGTTGTATGATTATTTCGTGAATACCACATTACTAATATATCATAAGCAACACCTATTAAACCTCAGTGAAAGTGTGGCTGGTTTTAATTTCTTTATAGGAATAGCATCATAAATATAGCAGGTGGGTACATCAAACTTAAGAAGAGATGATTAGCCGCTTGCCAAGCGAATAAAAATTCTAGTCTTCTCCATTGCTAGAGGTAGTAGTTAGAAATGCGTTACGAAACAATGTATTTAATAGTTTCGAGTGTGCATTTAACTACTTCGTGATACCTTCTAATAAAATTCGTTTATTAACCATAGGGATGATTAACGCCCTCCCTACAGGCCTTCGCTCTCCTAATTTCTATCCGTTTATCTGCCCTAGAAAGTGCTTGGCTAGGATGAATCGCGTATCGTATTAATGTGTCAGAAATGGAATGTTTAAAATCATTTCACTGGCATTATACAGAGGCCAAGGAGACTTTTATAGTATAATCTGGATCGTAATGAAAACTTCCACCCTCCACCACGGCCTTTCCATATATTAAAGAATTGTTGGAAGGTATGATCGTGACTATATGGCTATTAATTTAAATTTACTTAATAATGTACTATTTTTTTAATGCTAAGGAGTTATTCACAGACAGATTGATCTCGGAATAAATTTGTCTATCTTTCGACAAAGGAACTACTAATGGGTAATCAAGAAGACAAAAATACGATTACAATTATGCGTAGACAAATCATCAATTGATCGCTGGTCTTACGCTTATAGACTTGAATCAATAGTTCTTAGACCCTTTAATGGAACAGGTACTTGATTGAAAAGTATGCTTTACACTTTCGTCTAAAGTGAAGTTGATCAATCATACATTTAATGAAGAAAAATCGTCAGTCTATCTACACGGATGTCTCAGGGAACATGTCAACATTTCATATGCATCGATACTATCACTTGGGTGAAAAGAGGAAGTGTCTTTATTACACAGTGCCAATTAAAATTTCACACTTCTATGAAAAATGAGCGGTCAACATGGCAGTCATTAGCTACAATAGGAGGCTTGTAACTGATTCTTGTACAGAAGAGTAGAACATAAGGGAAGGACTCAAAAGGCCATTGAGTGACTATTGTCCAGGCAACTCATAGACGAGGGATAAGAATATAGGATCAATACAAGTAGTCATTTAATGACAACCAATAGTTCTTCCTAGTAGATTTGAGAATAATGAAATTCACTCGCATCATACTCACTTGGTGTTTGGTAGTGTTAGTTTGTTTGGAATATGCTTCGCTCTTCGCTAACATTACATATCGGATGAATTTTTTTCCACTATATAAATACCTATCTCTCACGTTTCTTTGAATGAGAGATATGGTGGTTATCACTACCTATTTCTTTCCCTTTTCAATCTCTAGACGGAGATAGACACTTTCATAAGCCAATTCCATCAGTCACTATTCGTTAGTTTTCAGATGATAAGGTTTCACTAGGGTATATTATGAGTTTTTCAATATGGCGTACAATCGGATTTGTCTGGAAATGGTCTTTTTCGACTAAGCCATTTCACTAGAGAAGATGATCATTATCATCCTGTCTTACATCAAGATTGCAAGGATTCAATTTACCGCCGCGAGCGCAGACAAGGCATAGGCTTAGCTCCAATATCTATTTCTAGGGAGAACCCACCAATATTCTGTTCAAATGTGTTTTACCATTTCCTTCCTAACTGCTCACCGGATAGTATAGTAGTTCTAAACGGCGATCAGAGCAAATGTGGCAGACGTGGAAACGCTCGCATAGGAGTTGTACTAATTGACTTATTCTCACAAGAAGATGTTTCGATTTTCTTTCTCTTCCCCTTTATTCCATTCTGGACGGGCCTATTAGTGTTTCGCTAGAAGCCAGCTTTATGTAGATTTTTTAGTCTAGTTTTTATACTATATTGTGTGAGGTATAGTGCAAAAGTACCATGTTTCACGAGTGTGATAAGAAGTAATTTGCGGGGTTAGTTATATTGCGCTGAAAGAATGGAAAACGATGGTGGTCTTCTCTGAAAAGTGGTGAAAGGCACAAACTATCAAAAATCTCATTGGTTCTTTTCCCCTCGTACTATTTGCATCTCACTCTTCTGCCTTCTTATCCCCTGGCTATCTTTACTCTTTTCATGGTTGCCTTACCGCTCGAGGCCACTCTCGTTAATGCATTTATCGTATTATCCCTTTCTGTAAGTTAATTAGAAGGAAAAATTTTACCATCCAATTTGGGAGCATTTTCTCTCATAATTAGTCAAAAGCTTAACTTAGTATATCATTTTTATCAACATCGAGATTGTAATGGAGATTGCATAAGAATTGTCTAACGTATAATTTTAAGAATATTATGTCCGCTAAGTACTAAACAGATTAATCTACTCCGATGAGTGAGTAGAATAAATAATAAACAACGAATCGAATTGTCAGGAGTGATATATTTCTATCGCTTCGCCTCCCTCCCTACTCTCTATACAAGTAGGTATCCACTCTAAAAATATAAACTTTTCACGAGAACAAATTGGAACTTGGCGAATTTGGGCTACCACCATGTCAGAAAGTCCAAACCGGATTTTCACAAGTTAACAATTGAGCAGGCTAATTAAAAAGTGTTATTTCTTTATCAAAAAGTTCATTGTTAACTTTACAAGAATTGTTTTACTAAGTTTTTTTTTTTTTTTTTTAAATAATCTAATTTTGATGTTAAATTAGTTTGACGTCATAAAGATTCATTTTCAAAAAACTCTATGATCTTCTTTAAAAATATTTTTGAAATGTAAAAACAGAAAAAAAATGCACCATGCGAATTTTCATTGTTATTAAAAAAAGAGTTAATTTCATTTTTGTCATAGATTTATAAGTAAAACATTCTAATTTTTTTTTTCAGAATACCACATTTGATACTATTATTATTGTGGCATTATCATTTTTGGTCATTTACAATTTAAATGAACTTAAATAAAAGGACATTTTGATCTTCAAATATCAATTTTTTTTTTTAAAATTAAAAAAAAAAATAGCGGGTCAACCCATTTTGTATATAATAAAAAATATCAAAATGTCATTGTATTTAAATAAATTTAATGACATTTTAACAATTTTATTGTCAGACGATAAAAAAAAGATCATGCCACAATAATAATAGGACCAAAGGTGGATGCTCTAATAAAAAAGAACTAAAAGTGAAGTGTGACCTATAAATCTAGGACAAAAAATGAAATTAATTATAAATATGTTATGATTGAAGTCCCTGGTATACTTGAATAAAATTAATATGATTAAAATTTAATACTATTTATATTGAAGCTAAACAACTGGAGACTAAAATCTCTATTCAACCATAATTTAAGAATTAAAATTACATTTTCCCCTAAAATATAATCATATATTCAAATCCTTATACCTTAGCTAGCTTGACAAAATTATCTGCCAAAAGTTATAAGGATATTTAATTATTTATTAATGATGAACTGAAAGATTACAATAAATTAAAGAACTGGAATACATGAAAAAAAAATAAAAAAAAATCTAATACCCAAATACTTAAAACCTAATATATAAATTTTAACAAAAAATAATAAATTCTCCAAAAGCAAAACACATAGTAAGTATGAAGGTTGGAACCAATATGGCTGAAAGATGGATTGCCGCTGTTGCTGCTGACGTTGACTGTGGAGGTGAACCCGCCGGCGAGTTATTAACATTCGCCGGATCGCTTCGGATACTCGAACCGTTACAACCCTCTCCTGCCGGAGAGATTTCGTCGGCGACACTGGCGTCGTTGGTAAAGGAGTTTCAGAATTAGCCGGTGAAGATGCCTTTGGCGAAGGTGGTTCGGGAGTCCCCGCCGCCGCCGGAGGCTTCGCTGGTGCATTAAACGCCGGCGGCACTGCAGGAGCAACTCTGGGAGCGTCTCCAGGCGGAGAACCCGCCGGAGCATGGCCAGAAGGCGAAGAACTCGAAGGCCCTTTAGGCGGAGCGGCGCTGGGACGGTGGCTAGATGGTGAAGTCACGGAGGACCCATTCTGAGGACTAGCCCAGGGAGCCACGCCCCCCACGCCGGGTGGCGAAGCCGTTGAGGAACAGCCTTTCGGCGGCGGCGGCGGATCAAGAGGAGGAGCATTATGGTGTTTGGGAGCAAGAACAACAACAACAACTTTTTGTCCATTTTCACAGTTTTCTTGAATTCCAGAAATGAAATAGAACGGTCCAGATCTATCCAACTCCAAAACAGAATATCCATCGTCCATTTTCTTCATCGGATTTTCGCCGTTACATTTTTCATAATCTTCCTCGCCAACCTCCAACACCGATTCGCATCCTTTCTCGTACCTAAACACTATACAAATAAACCTATTTTTAACGACTACTTTTTTCCACACACTTTTGAAAATTAAATTTGATTTTCGAAACAAATACTGCTTCAATTCTATCTTTTTGTATTAATTAACAAATAATATTCATACATTTTATTAAAAAAAAAAAAAAGAATAAGTAGTAATTTCACATTCAAATCATAAACATAATTGAAAACTAAAAAATTTGGAATAATTATGCTTTTTTTTTTTTAAACATTACTCCACAAATCTTATTTTCTACCATTAAATTAACAAATATGATTGAAAACAACATTAAATCGAGTTGACAAATAAAAGAAAGTTATAAAATGTCTATAAATATCATATTGCTTTTACATTTAACAAAGAAACATGCAAGAAAACATCATAGGATTCCCCGAAAAACATTACTCAAAGAAAAACAAACTTACATAGACTGTCGTTAACTTGAAATCTTGTACGGGCAGCCCAATGGCTATAAGTTTCAGAAGGTTTTAAAACCCAGCCGTCGTTGCCACCGACGTCGAACTCCAAAGCGTCGTAGGAAGGAAAGAACAAAGATGCGAAGAAAACCACAACTGTTGAGAAATAATGTATTTTTTGTAGAGCCATAATTATTTCTACGCTATCAGTAATGAGAAGGGGTATATAAATTTATTTATTTTTTATTAACAAATAAAATACGATAAATATATTTTTTTGTTTAAATTAACTTGGGAAAAGAAATAAGGGAAAAAAAAATTACTGTAATTAATGGGGAGAGTGAAATGTACAAGAAAGTGAGGGACTGAGTGAGGGAAACAATAAAGAGGAAGAAATGGAAACCGAAGCCAAAGGTTATAATAGAAACTGAAAAATATGGTGGTAACTGTTGGAGATTAATAAATAAAATTTTAAATTTTAAAATTTTCGAATTATATATATATGTTGAATCTTCAATTCTTCATTAAGGTAAATTATACCGTGGACCAGGTTCACTTTGCATTGTAATTATTTCTAGTTCAAAATAACGTCATTCACATTTGCAATAGGTACATAATTAAGTATGGATACACACTCTGTTAAATGTATCATGTCAAGTAATGTAAATTGTTTTCAATTCATAATATGTGATTAGTGTAGGTAAAGAAACATGCTAAATGTTTATAAATTGAGTGTTTGACAGGTGTAATCATAATTATGATGTTATTTTAAAATATATTTGGTTAAAAATTAACAAGTTTTTATTATGTACACTTAACGTATTGATTTTATAATTATGTATGTACTTAACATATTAGGAATGATTTTGTGAACATATATTAGTGAGTTTTATAAATTTACAGTAGTGATTTTGCAAACGAGTATAATTACCAAAATGGTCCCTTGACTATAGTGAAATTACTAATTTGGTCCTTGACTATTTTTTTAACCAATTAAGTCCCTCAACTTTAAAAATTTAACCAATTTGGTCCTCCGTTAGTTTGACCGTTAGTCAACGGTTAAACTTGGGACCAAATTGATAATTTGCTATAGTCAAGGGACCATTTTGGTAATTAACTTTAGGGGTGACAATTCGTTTATGTTTTTTCTGAATCGAACCGTACCGAACCGAACCGAAGTAATATACCAAACAATCGAACGATATTGATATTCTTATATTAGACTTTGATATGGACTATGTAAACATTAACAACATAATATTAAGAACTTTTAATAACAAACCATAAAGAAATCAAATAAAACATTTACGAGAGATACGCCGTGAAAATATAGCTGAACGACAGAGCAAGCAGTAGGGACTTGGATTTACTTTTATTTATTTATTTTTTATTTATTTATTATTATTATTATTATTTTTAAAAAAATCAAATTGTATTCGTTCAGTTATTTTTTTACCGAACATTCAATTGGATCGGATTTTTTATCGAAACCATTCAGTATACAAGAATCAATATCGTTCGGTGTTCGGTATATTACTTTGTTCGGTTCGGTACGGTTCGATTCGAGAAAACTAAACGAATTGCAAACCCCTAAAGTTAATTACGAAAAATGGTCCCTTGACTATAGAGAAATTACCAATTTTGGTCCAAGTTAACCGTTTGACTAACGGTGTCAAACTAACGGAGGACCAAATTGGTTAAAATTTTAAAAAGTTAGAGGATTTTTGGTTAAAAAAAACCTAGTCCGGACCAAATTGGTAATTCACTATAGTCAAGGGCACCATTTGGTAATTAACTCGAAAATATGCACTAGTGACTTCATGGACCTGCATTAATTGATTTTTATGAAGGGGTCGGAAAATGCACACTTTTTCTTCTAAATTCATTAGGTTATAGCACCCCCCCCCCCCTCCATGTTTATTGATGGCCATTCATATTCTGTCCTCAATTTATTTTAAAAGTGACGATTTCCCTCCGATCCTTTGATGTTAAATGAACATTTTTATCTTAAAATAATTATTTCATTTATTTTCTCTTCTCCAACAAATTTATTGCTTATATGTAGGGATGACTAAGATTCGATTTGAACCAAACCGGGCACATTCTATATATATAGCAATCCAACTGAAATAGTTAGGGATGTTTCCTTGTTACAGAGTTACGAACTAGAAAAAATGAAAATAATTGTTATTAGATTTAGACTTATTTTTTAAAATGTGAAGTGAGCGGGATAGATTCGCCCTGGGTTGCCTTTCTTCCTTGGACGAGTATCAGGCGACCATTTGGATTGATTATTAATAATGTAGGTACACCACCTTGCTCTTTGTCGGTATGTAGGGCCAACCCAGAACTCTAGGTTTTCCTTCTCCCTCGACCGGTAAGAACCACCTAAAAACGCTATTCGTTATAAATATTATTGCATTGTTAGCACTTTTTATGGCCAGGGTTATTTTGACAAACCATGCCTTGGAGGTCTTCAGATGACAACATGATAAACGGAGGCTCAAATTATCGTATTGCTGGGTTTCATGTGCATCAATGTGTACTTGTATGATACGAATGGATTAAAATGACTTGTCACTTTGAACCTTTGTACAAGGTGTAACTCTGACATATCTCTTTGACAAATGTTTGAGTCATCATTATTGGACCCTTTTTCTAATCTTTAAAATAGTGTGAGAGAGAGACTTATAAACTCAATATTGTGAGTGATTTACAACCAAATACAAGAATGTAGATACGAGTTGATGTCGAATCTTATTTCACAATTACTCGCCTTATATCTGTTCCTTAAATCTTACTCTCCTTTTCGTATTTTATAACATGCTTATACTCAGCTTTTAATAATAGTTTTTGGACGAGTTAGATTATAAAGAATAGCAATCCACTGATCTACAGATGTTGATTTTCGTGTTCGATTAAGCGATCTTGCCGAATCGGGCTGCCCACCATTGTTGCTAGGTAGCTTAGGCCTTTCTCGTCCAGGGTTGCGGGCTGGTTGGGATATCCCCTCTTGTTGGCTTCTTGCTTCACTTTAACGAGTTTGTCTTATGCCTGATGATTTTAGATAGACACTGAAGTTCGTTATTTTTGTTCAAGAAGTTCTGAATTAGAGTTTTTTAATGATGCATTTCTATAGTACATTCAATTTTTATGTTGTACATAGATAATCCAAAAATAACACGAGGAATAACTTTAAAATTGAACAAAGGTTAGGGATAATCACCCTTGAGCGCTTCATGTTATTCATACTCACTTTCTTGTAGCTTAGGTCCATAACTATATATTAACAGTAGCGAAACGACCGTGAATGGAAATGCAGTAGTGTATGTCTGATCACGGCATATCTACTCACACTGGTAAAAGGGCGATAGGAGCTGAAAGAGACAGGGGTATGTCAAACTTCAAAACCCTACCGGTCAAATATCATTGGAAATTGCGGCTTCCCCATAGTTGGAAGTATAGATTGTGAGTTTGGTTATGCCACCGCTCTGACAAGTTGTTTTGGCATAGTTTTTGTGGTATCTCGCGGCTCCTTAATTGGAGTAAGGATCCTACTTAGCTACTAGCTGATAGGCTAGGGTATGCTTGGTTGGCTCTTCAAGTGTAGAGACAGACCTATTAATCAAAGCGAGCTCCAAGTCTTGAATATCCATCCGAGTTACCTGTATGTGAGAACGTAAAAAATAAAAGTTGAGGATGCGACTATGAATGTCAGAATATAATACCTAATAACTCTTGAGACAAAAAACTAAAAATTAATATGACTCGAGTTTCACATCATCTAGTATGGAAAAGCTACCTATCTTGATGCGGCATATTAAAGTTTGATTGGGGGAATACTCTTACTTAAATTTTATATAAAATGTATAATAAAAGTGACAACAAAATCAAAACACTATTGTACCTAGGAACGGAATTCGTTGATTCTTTAGACAATAGGACCGGAATCCGAAAATGTGTTGTCGAATATTTTACTTCTCAATTGCTAAACTCACCAACAACTAACGGCCTGGTTTCCGGCATGTATCGCAAATTATTTTATAAGATTTGTATTGGGATTTTAAATCTATTTCACTTATATTTATGCATAACTTAAATGGTAATGTTTACCTTTCGAATTCTTTTTTAATTTGGTTTAATTCATTAAAATTGTATATTATGAACACACAATAATTGCATTAATGCACCATATATATTACTCTTCTTTATCCTACATTTAATATTAAGCTAATCTCTATCATGTTAGGTCGCATATTGGCGAATAGAGTTGATACTCATTAAAGATTTTTAGACTATTAAGGTAGGATATAAACTTTCTTACTGTATGTCTGCTGCGGGTCGTTGCGTATAGGTAGCATATATCAGGAGGTATGTAATATATATATATATAGCTTTTCTCTTTTATTCATCACTGACTTGTAACTACTATTTGATTTAATGGAGTATTATGTGTTCTCTAGTATATACTAAATACAGAAAAAAAACAAGCACGCATATAACTAAAATCATTGTCAATTGCATATTATGTGATATAATTGATTATCTGCTTTTGTATTTACAAGGTTCCTTTCAAATATTATTAACAACAATTGCACATCTCGACCCAATATTAACATATCTTCACGATAAAGAGGTTTTTTTTGTTTTAAAAAAAACATATTAAGGAGTTATAGAAATCTTCCTACTATTGTAATATATTCAAACAATTTCTGATGTATGGTTCCTTGACTTTTTACTTAGCGTAGAAACCAATCTATATTAACGACAACCAGTATAGTTACAAACCTTCCTCCTCACTGTTTGCTATAATATAACATGATTCTATAAATAAATAATGAAAAGTGACATTAAGATGCCAATAAATACAATGATATGTTAATGTATTTGTGTTGTAAGAGTTATCATTAACCAAATCTTGCCATAATTGATTTAGATGCTTTATTATTATTTTTTTTTTTAGAGAGATTCTTATATTTTTAATTATTATTCATGAAATCAGTCTACTGTAATCACAAATATATACACTAAAAGAAGATTCGAAAAAAACTACAATTGAATTGTCTATTCGAACCTAATTTAGTAATTAATAATTAAGCAACTTAAACTCGAAATACCACTCCAAAATTAATCTAAAGCGAACTATGAAAAAATGGTTGCAGATTAACATTTGTACAGGTTACAAGCCACTTATTTCGTATGAATTGGTTACGGTGCGTATAAACCGATAGCTTTCAATAATAGAAGATAGAAGTGGAGCAGTTCCTCTGTGCTTTTATTAATTGCCTACTTGAAAATCAGCATAGAGTATAGTAGCATAATTGGAATGCCAATTTAAAAGTCACATTTTAAATCCCTAATCCTAAAGAATTTGGGTAAGGAGAGTAATTCTGAGGCAAATATCGCCAATGAAGGTTAAGGTCTTTAATGTGTTAATTTAAGTAATGTTTTGCGAGTCGCAATTTGTTATACTAGCTATAGCATAATAACCTGATGGTCACCTATTAAATGGAAGATGGATGTATATTTTGATTGTTGAAGAATTTATATATGGTCGAATATTGTGAATTAAATATTTGGGAGCTCAGCTAGTTTTACAATATTACTAGGTGACTTAATTATTATTTTTCAAGTTCAATAACTATATTGCTGAAGGACCATGCTCCCTATCCAAACTTTATGAATAATACTTTTCGCTTCTTAATCACCACCTATTAGGAAAAAAAATTAAAAACGAAAAAAATGACATACATTCCCTCATCTTTTATCTCAGAACCATCTAACAACAAAATACTTTATTAAAGAAATTGTAATTTTTAAAACACCACCACTCGATTGAATAACCCACTGCCTAGGTCTGGTCCGATGAGAGAATAAAGCATTAAACTACTTAGCTAGCACCCTCAGCGAATTAATTTCTCTCAAAACTTTCCAATAGAGGTAAATAATTCTAGCTATAGAAGATGAAGAACGCTACAGGCTCGTTATTAATCATATAGAGATTGGTTTCTTTCCCTATTGGTTGCTCACGTATTTGAGGTTTTGCAGTTAACTGTTCCGGCAGTTGGGGCTCGAAACCGATGGAGCAGCAACAACTAAACCGGCGAAGAATTGGCACAGCCAGACTTTACACGCGATCAGCTCAATCCATAACCCCTATAGTACCTATTGCCCACAATCAAGATACCCTATAAATTTTTCACATTCACAAATTCTTGGTAAAAATCTTGTGATAATTAGTATATATATACATATGATAGTTACCCACTTACCTTGACATAGAGTTTGAACTTGAAAGCAAAGAGTGCAGCAATTGGCATTCCAATGAAATAAAATGTTCCAAGTTTATGCACATAGCCAACTGCTGCCAACCGCACCCCCTAGCCACCCCTATTCCACAAAATTTGCCCAAAAAAAAATAAAAAATACCTCAGATTATTTAGTAAAACGATAAAGTTTCATTCAAAATATCATATTTTACCTGATAAGATTCCTTGGACAAAATCGAATATGATGGAGGTAACAAGAAGGTAGGTCATTGAACCGAAATTTGATATTACAACCGAGCTATTGCTAAACAAGACTGGCCCACGCATCGTGACGAAAGTTAGAGAAAGGACGGTTGCAATAGCCAAAAGAATGCACAACTTGAGAGAAACAAACATGGCGTGCTTAGCTTGGTTAGGATTTCCGGCTCCTAACTCGTTGGAGACTCTGGTACTGCAATCACTAAATATGCCAATTATTAATGTTATTATTGAATTATAGTGGTGTAAATGTTGTCTCTCAATTTTCAAAACAGTACATATATTGCCCCTTCTGTACTATACGGGAGGAAAATTGACGGGCAACATTAACAAAAATTTAAACGAGAAATTAAAGAAGAGTGAAAATGGATTAGAGATTTGTGAATTGAAATACATATAATATATATACCTGGCAGCTGCGCTAAGACCCACATGCGATCATGTAGGCTATGGCTTCAGTATTCACACTGATGAAAATGAAAATGTTAATATTTTAGGAGCATATAATCACTACAGGAAAGTAACAAAATACCCATATTTAGCATATAAGATAAAATAGCAATATAGATATACTTTCTTAGGACTTTCAAGTTTTTACACACAAAAATCCGTTAGATATACAATTAAATACATAAGTAATATTGCCAACCGATTTTTTCATTTAAACATATTTGTTGATGGATGACCAAAAACGGTCATATCACAATAATGTTAGGACCAGCATGGATGTTTTGAAAAAACAATACTAAAAATAAAATAACACATAAATCTAAGCCAAAAATGGAAAAAAGGATCTTAACAACTAGAACTAAATGGACCAAAGTGCTATTGTATTTAACGCTATTTAAAACGATTTTGTTGATGGAGAAATAAAAAAAATGTCATGCTACATCAATTCTATGACCAAAAGGGAATATTAAAAAAAAACGGAATAAAAGTAAATATTTAATAGAAATTGAAAATTATAGTGAGAGGATCGTTTTCCTTTTTATTTCTTCTGCTATAGGATCAAATGTCATGACAAAATCCCATAATTCCGCTGTGAGCTTTGAACCTTGGTCTTTTTTTTTTTTTTTTTTTTATAAATATTGTCTACTAATCAGCCGTAAATTGGAACCTCGAGATTAAATAACTATACAATAGATACTTACCACATGGCCACAAGTGAAGTTGTTATTTCGGAGTTTGGCATAGTGCCTGCCAACAACACCAGAATCTCGAAAACGCAATTCCAAGCTGTTCAACAATCACCAAAGAGGGATAGAGATGTAAAGATTATCAGACATGTAAGTTAATCTATACTCAAAATAATTGTAATGATATTTAATTAGAGATATATATATACTAACCACACCATAGCAGCAGAGGGTAGGGCCAACTTCAAGGGTTTTATAGATATGATTAAATGACTCGAATGAAAATCCCGTCCAAGTATACTTGAATTTCTCCGAAAACATTACATAGGCGCTTAACATAAGGAACGCAATCCACAACAAATGGAAGCAGCAATTGGTGCCCCTTTGAAACCTAAACTTGTTAACCGAACCAGAACATATGTGATGCCGATGTGGATTAGTAACGGCACCACTGAACACACGACCAATGGTAAACGAGTGTTTGCGTTTGTAAGAATCTAAGCAAGTTTTGCACAAAACCGTAGGCGAACAATCCAGGTATTAGAAGCTTGAGGTACAAGCCAGCCATGTGTGCTATTTGAGGTTGTTGGTGGAGTAAAATCAAAATGGAATCAGAAAAGTACCAAATAATAGCAACAATTACGCAGAAAAACAAAGGTTATGATGCATGATGTCTGGAGGTATATCCCCATCATCTTGTACAACTTGGCGCCATATCCTTGTCCGCATAGTGTCTCAAGTGCACCACTTAGGCCAATCTATATTACCATCATCGTCATCAACACATGTTTTATTAACCCCATTAGTTTTAGCAAAAAGGACCGACTAAATTAAAAGTAGACATGATAATTTAGATGGTTTAAATTTCAATAAGAATGACCATTCATTTTTATATTATACAATAAAATACATCATGGTATCATATAATTAATTAAATATATTGTATTATATACTTGCAAATAATAACAATAAGAGTTTTTTACACTTTTAATCCCAGGACTATAGTGGTACTATCAGGATTGATCCGTGACTTTTAAACTTTGCAATTTCAATCCACGACTATTGTTTTTGTTGCAAAAATGGTCACCGGAGAGAAAAAAATTCCTCATTTCAAGCAGGGATAAAATAGATATTTACATTGCCCTTGTAATCTCGGATCGCTATTGACCCTCTTAAGTGCTTAAATTTTACCAGTCAATTAGTCATCTAAACTTTTAAAAAGTGCAATTACACACTTTAACATGTTATATTGAGGCAATAAAATTCAAAAATTGATAAATGACCGGCTATTACATGTTATTTGGATTCTGACATCAATTTTATCCATCTCCGGCGACCGGCTTGTCGCTCGTCATCTTCTACGAGAGAAGGCAACCAGTTGGTTGCCTTCTCCGGGCGAAAGGAGACCAGTTGGAATTGGTTGCCTTCCGCCAGTGAAGGCGACTAACTAGCCGCCTTCTACGGCAGAGCGACTAGGTGGTCCCTTCGGCTGAAGGCGACCAACTTAGTTGCCTTCTCTGAGATATGAACCGACCCAATTGTTGCCCCGTCGAAGAAGGCAACCAACTGGTCACCTTCCATTGGAGAAGGCGATTGGTCGCCTTATCTTGGTAGACAGCGACTCGGCAACGGTTCGATCGTCGCTGGAGATGAAAAAGTTTATAAATTTTACTTGAAAAGTTAATTAGGTCTTTAAGCTTTAAAAAGTGACGTGCCATCACACTCTTTACACATGTCAAATTGAGGTAATGAAACTCAAAAGCTGATAAATGACCTGTTATTTTTTAGTAAGATTTTCGTAAGATTTCTTTGGTAATGTTTTTTGGTAAGATTTTCTTTGGTCAACGCCAAAAAATATAGTGAATGGTCCCCGGGTAACCCTGTAAATTTAACCTTATTTGACCAAAAATAACATGTTTGAGAGTTTAATTGCATTATTTTTAAAATTTAGGTTCTAATTGACTTTGAAGTTTTGGTGTAAAATTTAGGAGCCTAGACCCATATCTTCTTTTCCCAAGTGTCTCCCTACCAACCGAACAAAAAGATATGGGACACAAATGGAACAGGAATCTTTAATCTAGCTTGAATCCCAAGATAGAATAGAAGGAATATATGAGATGAGAGTATTGAATTGTACGTACCATGAAAGAGAGCCGGTGACGAAGGCCCAAGAATTGGCGAGGTTAGAGCGCGGCGCCAGCGGAAAGTCCTCCGAGGTGGCCCGAAAAACATGACGGAGACGAGAAGGATCGACCTTCGAAGAGGCGTTGGTGACGAAATCATTTCGTAAGGCGCAACAGTATCATGGATGCTCTCGCTTCCTTCTAAATCCATTGCCCTTTTCCCATCTCTCTCTACTTGACCACCTTCTACACCACTAGACGGGATTCCTAACTTCCCGACGCAGAACTTCCACTTCTGCTCCTACTACTCGTTTCAAAAACTCTGAATTTGACTGATAAATTCGCAGCCTTTGTCTGTCATACCAAAACAAAATCGCTCAGCTTGCGCAAGTCTAGTCAGTTTTTATAACACATAAACTGGCATCGTTGCCCGCCCTCACGATTACAGTACCTCTCGTGGTTGCAGCACGGCTACAAGGTGCCATTCTAATGCATTTGACAATGACGATTTATCGTCGCCTGTAGTTTCTTTTTTTGTTGAGAACCATAGAACCCTGATCATTAACTTCAAATAGTAGTACAAGTCAGCTGATGATACAAAGGAGAGAAAAGGTCCCCTCTGACCGCCCCGCACAAGACATCAGTAGAACAAGTTTTCCCGTAGCTCAAAGCTATGAGCAACTCTATTCGCCAAGCCGATCAACATGAGAGAATAGCCTATATGCGGAATTGAAAGTAGCAATCTTTAAACCATCCATAAGAAAAGATCACAAGAGGCATCCTTCAAATTCTGGCTTTCAAGCTTTGAATAATCTGTAGCGCATCTGATTCCACTTTGATGTGATTTTTAACCCAACTAAAGAGCCCTGATTGCCAAAGCCTCAGCTTCTTTGGGTGTGTAAACACCCGATCCTGGTATGCATGCTGCTGCAACCAATCTACCCGTCTTCGTTCCTAAGAACCCAACCTAGTCCCTGTGCGGACACCTAAGAGGGGAGAACATCTGCGTCAGTATTAAACTAAGGAAGCCCAGTGTAAGGTGAACGTAATTTTTAAGAGCATTTTAAAGGAGTTGCATGTTCCTTAAAATCTTAGGTTTTGAGAGTAATTCATTCTAGAAACCACAGTTTAGCATGGAAATACCTTCCTAATTATATTTTTAATGTTTTTAGGTGTTTTTGGACGGAAAAGTGGCAAAAAAGGTTTATAATATCCAAATCCAAGAAAGGAGGGCATCCAAGGACCAAACACGCTACAAAACCAGGCACGAGAGGAGGAGAAAAGGGGAATTATTTCCCATTTACGCCCGACACCTCAACGGCATGATGGTGGCATAAGAAGGACAAGGCAAGAGCAAGCGCACTAAGAAGAGTTATTTCCCAAATTACGCAGAGGGTCACGGCGTGAAGGCGGTGTATCCCTAAACTAATGGAGCCGGATGCAACGTGCGCGCAAAAGGGATTAAATTCCATTTACGCTGTGACGCCGGCGTAATTGGGAGGCCAAGATGATTTAAAGGAGGGGGGGTTTATACCATTTTTTAGAGAAAAGTTACACATTTTAGAGAGAGGGTTTCTATAATTTTCAGATCTAGATTAGAGTTTTGCACTTTCCCTCACTAGATTTTAGCATAGTACATTTTGTAAGGAAAGAAGAGGAGAGATTGAAGCATTCCCTTCAAGATCTTCACTCTAATCCGTTGGTTTGATCTACCCTTGCAATATTAGGTAAACCTTGATCCAATCTATTTTATTGCTTTATTTGGATGTTTAACTCTTACAAATGTTTAGATTGTTGAGCTTGATCATGAGTGGCTAAAATTCTCAGAGATTAGGATGGTAGTGGTAGATTGACTATGTATGATTGACTTGTATTGATTTGCTATATTGTGATATTGTTGAATTGAGATTATGCATTATTGTTGTGGAGGAGTGATCATTTGTATTTCTGTTGGATGCGGTCGAGGGTTTCACAAACAGGGTCCACCAAACTCCTTGGATGATTTGGATCCCTAGATTTAGGCAAGAGATTGCTAAATCTAAGAAGGCCTCTTGACTTTTCTCTACATTCCTCGCCAAGATCTGAGATC